>VTPC01089974.1:413807-435729 GCA_011009095.1 Ignelater luminosus
AATGCAGAGAAATTAGTATTCATTCACCATAATTTGCCCTTAGTGCAGTATGAGTACTAATTCATTTTCTAAGTTGTAGAATTATTGTGTGATTACTGATTGTATTTCTTAAGTGATACTAACTAAATAAAGCAATTCATTACCTAAAAATTTTTTTTTAATCCAGTATTCGGCCGGATAGGTGCTAGTAGTTATCCGGTATTCGGCCGGATAGTATTTAGGCCGCCGGATAGGCCGGATACCGGATAGTTACCGGATATCCGTTTCATCTCTAATCACCAGTTTTAATTTGTCACACATGTATATCTTTTTTTTGATAAATAAACGACCCTCCACTCCAGATTTTAAAGTCTAACTACGATTATAATATTAATAGTATTGTTACCTAAAACAAATTTACCAGCGAACTGGTACCTAAAAATTCTTATTAGGTATAATCGTAAAAGCACATAGTACTGGGTTTGATAGATTTTATGTTCTGAAAGGACTTATTTTAAAATCCTCGAATAGGTTACATGTCAGAATTTGCAAGGGTTCCGTTTACAAGTATTTTACGTTCTTACAGGTGGCAGGTCCCAACAATTTTCTGCTTGTGTATCCCCTAGACAGCCCATCTTCACAAACTGTACCCTTTTAATACACAATATTAAAAAAATGCGACTAACGCACTTGTCACTTTTTTCAAACTAACTTATTTGCGTTTACAATTTCAATAATAACTTTTCAGTCATCACTCATATCAAATTATTTCTTTATTGTTTGCGTTGAGTTAGAAGTTTGGTTTGAATTAATTTATCAGATTTATTAATCTATCTGTAGTAAGTAATGTTTGTGAAAAAAACAAAATTACAATTTAACAAAAATAATTTCGACACGTAGGTTTATACAATCTAAAAAACCGACAAAGTCCAAGAAGCTGAACCACCTTATCCACAACAATTCCTAAAATAGCAAATTATGCACGAAACGCCAAAAATTATCAATTACAGTCCCTTATAAGCGTTTTCTGAAAATCTGTATTTGTTACTATCAGGTAAACGTATACTACCCACCATACTGCTGACACTATTAACGATCTACTATACCCCAAATGCAATAGAATTTTACTGCCTCTTCTTATTAACATTGTTCTTTTCAATACATTTACTTAGGTTATTTTTCTGTAGATTTTTGGTTGAGATGAAGAATAGGTTAACGTTGATTTATAAAGCCATAGAGCTAGATTATACACTCAATGCCTTCAAATTCTAAAAATCAAACGCTTTTCAATCATATTTATAATTCAATTAGTAGTAGCTCTAACACTATTGTTGTATTCAAAGCGTATTCATTTAAATAACCAGCGTACCGACTGTATTTGGAAAGGACTTCTTACGCACTATTGACCAATTATACAATAACACTTAAGTTTTACAACTTCATGTAGTAGAATATACCCAAAAGAAGTTGAAAGTTATTATTTTTATTGAATTTCTGGTTGGTAACAGCAAACAGAAAGAATGTTTTCTCACGGTACCAGTCACCTTATGCTGAGATAACCACTGGTTCTATAAATGAAGTGCAAATACATTCTTTTATAAAAATAAAAGTCAACCAATAAAGTCGGAAACATAAAAAATTGAATTGGTCCAAAAATCTGGTTAACAGATAAAAGTCCAATCAGTTCAAAGAGCCTAATTGTCTAAAAAATCTAAAATGATTAGAAAAACTTCATTGGTTCAAAAAAGCGGATCAAGTATATATGTTTGAAATATACTTAGTCTTCAAAATCATAGAGGCTTTAAATGTCAGACCCTTTAGAAGCACATTCGGAAAAAACCTTTATTTGCAGAATCTCATCATCAATTAGTAAGTAAGTAGTAAGACATTGGAAAGTTATTTTAAAAAAATAATTAGTTATAGTTACAGCTACCTTGTCAAAAAATGTAATTAGTTACAATAGGGAAGAATCACATGATTTATTATTCGGTTTTTATTTCATTTTTGAGTACTTTTGTGTTTATAAGAAGCCCTAGATGAAGTACTTTTGCAAAAATAAAATAACTTTAATAATTATTTCATTTTAAAAAATGCTTAAATATTTAAAATCGGTCAGCTGTTCTAAAACATCTACTATTGGCGAACGTGCATCTGACGTCATATTTTAGTAAACGCACAAGCGCTACAGCACTGACAGACGATCATGTTGTTTATCGCATGTGGACAGTTTGTGTTATGTTACAACGGTGATTATGTTACTATATTATTGTTATTTGTTGCGTGTTGCTGTTAAAATTTATTCTTTGTTAAACACCGAATTCATTCCATAATGGCAAATGTTGGTTTTAGTAAGGGTCAGTCGGATAATTTGCTGCGTGTTGACGCTTTTATGGTGGCACACTTTCTACAAAATAATCCGTGTGTTTCATCAAGTGAAATTAGAAGAGTAAAGCAACAAAGGTATAATATATTATATTAAACTACCAAAAGGATTTGAAAATTATGGCTCATTATGCCTGTATACAATAAAAGTACATACTTATTTAAATAATCTATACATTTTATTCTTAAGGGCATCCCAAAAAGAGTATGGTGATACTGCTGTAGGTTACGTTCAACCTAAAAGGGAAAGTAACCAGTGCATAATAAAATGCAAAATATGCATAGAGCACAAGATAAAATCCAAACTGCACAATGTTACATTAATCGTTAATGAAATGGAAGAAACAATCATTAGTGTTCAGTGTCATGATTGTGCAGTATCGGAAGGTACCTAACTTATTATTTACAAGTAAACTATAAAACTAAATATTTTATAATTTTTATCGTATGGGTGACTGCAAGCACACCTTGGCTTTTTTAATGTGGACCCACTGTAGAAGTGAAGAACCATCATGAACTTCAACCGTTAGCTATTGGAAGAAACCTTTTCTTGCAAAAGTGGGAACTCCACTAAAATATATCACAGCTAATACGACATATGTAGATATAACGTTAAAAACATTGGAGTTGATTTGGAAAAATCATATTCCCAAGAAATTTCCAAGTATAAAAGTATAATTTTTTTGTCATTGCTTCAGGATGTAAATATGAAAAATGTATTACAAAATGCTCATTAGATATTTATTTGAATGTATGGTATTCAGAATAAGTATTTTTATTTAGTTACAAATATTTACAAATCTGAAATAGTTTTGCGTAATTAAAAATAATTACTATATTGAAAATATAAATTTGTATTTATACAATATTTTTTCTGTTATTCCTCTACCTTCATGTAGTTCACATGTATAAAGTAATACGTGGTTTTCGCCTCCATTAATAAATTTATGCCAAAATTTCGACTTATAAACTCTTTGATTACAACTGATTACAACAATACAGAGCGGTATCGCGTGGGAACGTCGCGTCGTTCGCCCAGCAATACGCAATACATTGCAGAACGATTACATGATTACTAAATTCTGACGTCACACTGGCGGCCATGCTGAATTCTCTTTTTTACCGCCAGTATTTATATTTCAAACTTTTTTATTTTTTTCTTCTTTCAAAAATAAAAATTTCCACCAAATAAAATATATGTGACTTATTTTGATAAACAAAGTTGCTAAAAATCATTTTTCTGAGAAATTGGAATATACCCTATTACAGTTACTTGATTTTAAAAAGTAACTAGTTACCATTACAGTTCCTGCAAATATGTAACTAAGTTACTTTACCATTACTGTCAGTTACTTTGATTCTATAAAGAAGATAAAGAAAAACTTTTCAGAGCCCATCAAAACTCGAGGTGGTTCTAATTAATTTTTCTTTGTGCCGTACAACTCTTAGAATAACACAATTGAAAAAATGTATTTTTTGAACATCATCAAAACTAAATTTGAAAATCGATTATTCAAGTAACACAAAAGGTAACGACCTGAAGTCGTTACCGTTACACGCTTTTTGTAATTAGTTACAATTACTTTACTATGCCTTTATAAAGTAACGCGTTACTTCCAGTGCCTGGTAAGTATCTAAAGGTTTTAAAGCCAACATTGCAACTGACATTAAGAAAGAGAACTTATAATAGCAACCGCCGCTAAAAGAGATGTACTGTCTGATGATATCTGTTTTTAATTATACTAAGTCCCAGGCCTAACAAATAGATGGTGCTAGTTTTATTGCATTCACCGCTTTTTCAGTTAGTATTAACCTTCAAAAGACAGCTGTTAAAATTTCATGATATTCTATTCATTATTTTGTGAGTTATTGTGCTAAGAGTGACGCTACTTTTGTTATTTTCAAAACAATGGATCAAAACCAATTTCGTGTTTTAATTTTACACTGCTTCTTGATGGGAAAAAATACCGTTCAAGCGAAGCAATGGCTTGAAAAGTGTTATGGGGACTCCGCTCCATCAGAAACAACAATAAAACGTTGGTTTGCTGACTTCAAACGTGGTCGTAGAGACACCGATGATGCAGAACGCAGTGGACGTCCAAATGAGGCGGTAACACCAGAAAACATCAAAAAAATCCATAAAATCGTTTTAAATGATCGAAAAGTGAAGTTGCGTGAGTTAGCTGACATCGTAAAGATATCAAAAGAACGTGTTGGCTTTATATTGCATGAGCATTTGACTATGAGAAAGCTCTGCTCAAAGTGGGTGCCGCGTTTGCTCACTGTTCACCAAAAACAAGAACGTATTGATGTTTCTGAGCAGTGTTTGGCCATGTTTAAACTTAACAAACCGGAATTTTTGCGTCGATATGTGACAATGGATGAAACATGGATCCATCACTTCACTCCGGAATCAAAACGATCGTCATCTGAGTGGACAGCAACTGGTGAACCTCGTCCAAAGCGACCGAAAGCACAACAATCGGCTGGAAAGGTTATGGCCTCGGTATTTTGGGATGTGCGTGGTGTAATATTCATCGACTATCTTGAGAAGGAAAATACCATCAACAGTGAATATTATATAGCGTTATTGGAGCGTTTGAAGGCCGAAATTGCAAAGAAACGACCGCATATGGCAAAGAAAGAAATTTTGTTTCATCAAGACAATGCACCGTGTCACAAGTCAATCAAAACAATGGCAAAACTACATGAATTGAACTTCGAATTGCTCCTACATCCACCGTATTCGCCAGATTTGGCTCCCAGCGACTACTGGCTGTTCGCAGACCTAAAAAAAATGCTTGCCGGTAAGAAATGTCGCTCGAATGAAGAGGTTATCGCTGAAACTGAGTCCTATTTTGAGGCAAAAGATAAATCGTTCTACAAAAGTGGTATTGAAATGTTAGAGCGGCGCTGGAATGATTGCGTTGTTCTTGATGGAAATTACGTTGATGAATAAAGCTAATTTTGAACAAAAAAAACCGTGTTTTCTTTGTTAGGCCTGGGACTTTTCAGCCCATGTGTTATAACTAGCGCAGTTAGATTATAATCTATATGTAGTATAAATAGAGTAACAGTTTTTGTATGTATGTAGTTACTTTTTATTCTTGTACAAAATATAATTTTAGTTACTTTTCTGCAACTAATACTATACTTCTAATAAATATGAACATAAAGATCAAGACCAGTTAGAATTACATTTTCATAGGCATAATCATAAATAAGGCAGTTAAAATTTTATACAAGAGGATACAGCGCATCTGAGGCAATTCCGCACTGATTGCCTTTATTACGTGCCATGCGAATGTATCCGTTTTCACCAAAGTTTTCTCCCCATGAATTCTTTACAATCCAATAATCTTGACCGTTTTCGGTTCCGTAACCAACTACAACTACAGCATGGTTTAGAGCAAAGCTATCACAATCGGGAACGTCATATATGCCTCCATCATACTGATAGAAACTCTCTCCATTAATTCCTGCAGAAATAGGTCCAACATTTGCAACTGCGTCTTGTAAATCACTTTCACTTCCTCGCTGTATATAATTCACTCTACGAATAGTTCCAGCAGAGTTCTGAGCGTTATAACGACATTTACCCTCATCTTCTTCATAAGGGTAGGAATCTTCAGTGTTAATTCCCCCATTTTGTTGTACGTATTTGAATGCCCGTAATGGAAAGCCCCCATCACAACCACTGTTTCCTTGTGGTCTAGAACAATCAATTAGATTCTGTTCACTTAGATCGAACAATCGTCCGGTATGTTTAAATAGCTGGCCTTCCAGTGCCCCCGTCTGGAAATAATTTATGTTGTTACTAAATTTTATACCTCGTCCTATCTGTAAAAGATTAGAGCTTAAGAATTAGAACTCTCGCACGGAAAGTTAAAATATATCGTATAGAGTATCATTTTAGATTCATTTGTTCAAAACAGAAATAAAATCAAAGTGAGATTACAATAGAATCTTTCTTAAAGTCGAATTCAAATAGTTGGGCGCCCTAAGCTGATAACAATTACCCTCTTGGAAAATATGGTCCTGTTAGCATGACAATGGCAAGGTCAACAGCTGATAATTCTTTCTCAACTTCAAACAGTAGAGACGAATGGTTTTATAGAAAACTGACACGACTCAAAAATGTGATTATTGTACCTATAGATGGTACCGTAATTTCAAATTGGCCACTTTTTGATCTAGAATAAGGATATCACTAGTTGTTTAAGGTATTTGTAAAAGGAGTATTTGTGAGCAGAATCGGTTTTCTAAAATGATCAATGTATTAATTAATATGTTTGCTTAGTTTATTCACATAACAAATAACAACCAAGAAAAACTCAACGAAACTTACTGCGCTGAAGGCGAAACAAGATTTACAGTACCCTTGATTTTTAACCGGAGTCACAGCTCCTTTTTCCTTCCAGTTAACATAATTTGGTAATTTTACATTGCGTAGAGGAACGTGCAAATTTATTTTATGTCTAGATAAGTTGGTATAATTAAGTGTTAAAGTACTGCTAATAAATTCCATTTTGGTCATGTCAGAAAACTGATTGATTCCTTTCGTATAGGTCACGAATCCGGTCTCATATTTTTCATTGTGCTTTTTTACTTCTTTTAAATTCTGCACAAAGATCTTTTGTCGTAATTTTTCTTCTTCCACGCTGGCGTATCTCTTGTTGTATTTCAACTACAATGTAAAGCAACTATAATAATTAATGAATAATTTTGCTAGATTTTTGTTTTTCTTTTGAAGTTCGTTAAAAGTAAAGATCAACATGATATAAAAATATTAAATAAGATATACAATATAACATATGGGAATTCTAGCTTTAGTTTATGTATACCTTGAAATGGTTCCATTGTTCTTTTTCCTCTTTAGTAATTGGTAAAGCACAATTAATTGCAAAAAGGGCAGCTACAATGTAAACAGTTTTCATGGTTAACGTCTAAAACAGCATTAATATTATCAGCAGAATTAATATTACAGATTTTAATACGATAAATACAACAAAAATGTCGTTGAAATGAATGTAAATATACATATATACAATAGATACCTGAATCAAAATTAAGCTTAATGTTATCTTTATAAAATGTCCTAAAATGCAGTTCTCTAGGTGTCAAAGTTTGAAATGTCCTTAAATAACCACCACTGATGAGAATAAGAAAAACAGACGTTTCTTTTTTAAGTACGCTGAAATCTTATCCAAATACTGATCGTAGTTTTCAAGATTATAGAAATTAAGTGCTGGTATCTCCAGATATCACAAAATCTTACTCAAAAATGACGCATCTTACAAGAGAAAGATTCCAAAACTAAATTTTCTTAATGGCATAGTATACATGTCTTTTGCAAACATTCCTGGAGACGCTAATCAATAGAGAAATTTGTAAAATAACATACGTCTTGTAGTAACTAATAACCGTATGGAGAATGGACAAAAAATTATAAATAAAACTTTGGGACTTTGTATCTACCAAACGATGCATTCTAAGACACAAATTTATAATAACGAACTAAGACTTACACAACTTTGGCTCAAAAGTCTACTGTATGAATACTTCCATTCATTTCAGGGGCACCCTGTATATAAATCTATTAACTTACCAATATTTACTCGTGCCGTAGAGAAGACAAATCTGCATGTGTAGTACACTAATCATGCTAATCGTGCTTACAATCTGTCTTATAAAAAATATTTAAAAAGTCTTTTCGTGTCAATATTATAAGTTATGTCACGATGAGAATGTGCAAAAACATAAAAGTTTTTATTCCAACTCGTAAAAAACGCTTGTACTCTAGATAATCTTTTTCTTACGATAAGAAACTCATTTCACACAATTAAGTAGGCATGAAAGTTGATAATTTTACTAATCTATCAAGAAGGCCGGCCACTATTTGTTTCCACACGTGTGTGTTAGGTTTGTAACACCACATGCGTACTATGTATAATATCGTGAACTTTATAGTTATTTAGTGGGGCAAATGTTAATACGGATACCACTAAAATCTAACTTCTTTTTAAAATCTGAACAAGCGCTATGTGCTATACTGCAATGCAAGAAAAATAAAACTAAAGCATTCCATTCTTTAAATACTCATGCAGGTAATGGGATTTTTCTATTCCAATGCCTTACTTCCCAGTCAGCAAGGCGACGTCATTTTCACGTGCTTCTTAAGTCCTAACTTACGCCGATTCACCAAATTATCGACGTGTTTCTTACGTAATATGACGCCAATATGACGTAATTTAATAACGTAAAATACATGTTTCACTTTGTGTTGAAATTTCATAGATTTTAAAAGTAGTGTGCATATACAAAAAGCAAAACAGACAAAGAATAAATGTATTTTATTATAACAACACAAAACGAAAAATAACAAAACGTAAAATACAAAAACATTTAAAAATATGATGTTAATATTACATATATCAAAAGCTATTGAAAATAGTTTAGTTCTTTAGTACTTTATATAAGTTAAAAAGTTGGTTTGTTACTGTTAGAGAACTGCTGCGTACGCTTCTTTTTGCTAGTGTATGAAAACTTCTGTTGAGTGACCTGGAGGTTAGCGTTTTCCTTAAATTTTAAAAAGATCAGACCTGTCTTTTTCGTTTCTATTTTTTTAAGGGCTGGTTAGCTTGGCTTTCAGGGTCTTGAAACATGAGCCTAGTTTTTTGAAGTTCACAAAAGATGGGAGAATGCACTCGTTGGATTTAGCTCGTGATCAGGATTGATGTTGCTGCAACCTTTGGAGATTCGCTTCTACTAAACGAGTTTAGTCTATTTTTGTAAACTCCATCTAGCAGCGACCGTGATCAATATAGAGGAAATCTGTAATTGCTCTTACTTATATAAGACTTGTAACGGGAAAATGCTCAAAAGTATGCACAAGTCCCGTCCAGACCAATGGTAGATGTTAAATCCCGTAGCTCATGCCGCAGATGGGGTGGATTCTCAAATAAACTTGGCTAATCTCTCACAAAGACAAGCTCACCGTTTTCCAAAACTCTTATTAAACTAATAGATGTTCACAAAAGAGGGCGCCAGCAGTCGTAGATCGAAGGGTTCTGATGGTCGGTCACGCGACTACTCGTGAATCCGACACCCTCTATATAGGCTTCTTGCGAAACCTCACCCTGTGTGTAACTTACCTCGTGGAAGCTTTATTAAAACTCGCTTTAGCGTTTCACAATTGAGACTCAACACAAACAATCTTCCTTCCAGGTGATATATGCAGGTCTCTGATTTCCACGATAGCAGCTAATCCACGTAGTATGCGACGCAAAATTTCACGTTCACCAATGTTCAAGGGAACTTAGGTTTCAACAAACAATCACTGTTGTGAACAATAACCAAAAAGCACAAGAACAAAATCCAAGTGTTTATACACAAACTTTAAAAATAGCTAAAACCACTTTGAGTCTCAAACGCTCTTTAACTTTACTTAGTCCATTCGGATCACGGAGCTTCCAAGATGTAAAACACACAGATCGACGCTTTACGGGACGGGAAGTTTCCGTTCTCGACAGACCCTTTAACGTTGCACCAACGGAACCAAAATTATTGCGTTTCTACCCTCTACAATTTCTGCTTCCTGGAGGACACCAGCGTAATTATATTTGGGTTATACATTCCCCACGATAACGAAATTTATAAGCGTTTCAGTTGGTAAACAAACCACTTTCTTCCGCGACTATTGCGCGTCTCTGACACGAAGAAATTACGATTTCTTTAGTCCGATCTCTTTTTCTACTAAGAGGATCGCTTCACTTAATTTGGTTTGAATCCAATTAGGGGATGTAGAGGTAGACGCCGAAAATTACCACACGTTGGTTCAAGTCAACAGCTATCAACGTAATCCCTAACCTCTGCGTTTCCGGTGGCGCAATTCGTACTTACGGAAGTGGGGTTAAAAAGTCGGATGCACACCCTAACAGATCAGGACATTAATACTCTTTATACGACAATGGAAAATTTCCATTGTAGATTTACCAGCTTAAACCTGGCTCAATCGAGACGGTGCGACTTTAATTTTTGCGACTAAGATTTCCAGGAACCTGATAATGGAAAATAGCAACAGGCACGTCTGAATGGAGTCTAGAAGTCGAGACCCCAAAGTTATCAATTCTTTAAAATAACATGGTAACAAACATTCGTTTAATGAAACAATGTAGATATTGCGCGTCAAGAAAACAAATATCCAAACGAAATTGAAAGACAGGGGCGGATTTAGTGCAAATTTTAAAATGACATTACAGACTAGCCTGGAAACCTTCGACAGTATTTTCTTTTAGTAAGAATAACTGAACGTAAGATTCCCGCTGTTTTCTTTTTTCGGCTGAAAGCATTTTCGAAGCTGTAAAACTCTGTTGTAAGTTTGAACAGTTTTTGAAGTGAAAATTTATTAAAGAGTTGGAAAACTATATCTTGTGTCCTGCACAGAATCGTAATAACACCAGCAATTCGTCAGTCCAAACTTGATTTACAAGGAAATATTCAAACTAGAAAAAAATGAAATTATTCTCCCTGCCTGAAGGCACAAATGTTAATCTCCTTTCCAAATAAGATAATAAAAAAGCACCCCGAAATCAAGAATTACCAACCCTCATGTCTAACAGGCGTTATTTACATTTAATCATATTCTACCAGACAATTGTGAATAATAAGAGCCCTCAATATTTACATAACAAAATTATTATCTTTCCTATTGACATTCATCACTTATACCTACGGTTTAAAGGTCTATTAATTGCAAGTATACCGTCACACACAACCACCATTTATAAGAGAAATCATTATTTCTTGCGCTATAGCCACGTACCTAAACAAATTACTGAATGACGATAAAACCATGTCGACAAAAAAACTCAGAAAAACTTTATTCATCGCATTACTTAAAATGCACAAGTTTTTGAACTAAACGTTTATTTTAGTTTATTTATGTTTTACCTTGCGTTTAAGTAGAAGAGCTACTTATTAATTATTTATAAGACTTCTTGTTTTCTTGGCAAATAAAGGCGTTTATTTTTATTATTATTAAAATTACATTATAATAAGTGTAATTTTAGATTAGACAGGTTGAAGTTTACGGAAGAGGATATGAAGCATATGAAGCGATTCCGCACTGATTACCTTTATTGCGGGCCATGCGAATGTATCCGTCTTCGCCAAACTGTCTTCCCCATGAATTCTTTGCAATCCAATAGTCTTGACCGTTTTCAGTTCCGTAACCAACTACAAGCACACCATGGGTTAAAGTTTCTGGATCACAATTAGGATCATTATTCACGCCTTTGTCATAGTGTTGAAAGTTGATTGCATTAACTGCTACAGCGACAGGTCCACCATTAGCAACCGCGTCTTGTAAATCCCTTTCACTACCTTGCTGGATGCGCTTTACTCCGCTAATAGTCCCTGCAGAATTCTGACGTTTATAACGACATTTGCGTTCTACTCCTTCATAAGGATATGATTCTGCAGTGGCAATTCCACCATTGTTTACTACATATTCGAATGCGGTTACTAAATCACCACCATCGCAACCTAAATTTCCTAGTGCTCTAGTACAATCAAGTAAATTCTGTTCGCTTACGGCGCGCAGTTTTCCGCTTTTTTTAAATAACTGGGCTTCAATTGCTCCTGCCTAAAAATAAATAAAAAATTAGATTTTTAAATTTAATCCCTTGTTTGATCAAAAATTAGAAGTGTTAAGAACGGTTCAAAATAAGGTATGATTAGTATGATTAAAGATTTACATCCGGTGGGACTATGGAAAACAAAACCAAGTTAGTGGACGCTTCATGCAGTAATAAACCAAAAAAAAACAAATGGCAAATTTTGTTATAATGAAATATGTATAAACTCAACGGAAAAACCGGCCATATATATATTTTCAAATTACTAACGTAGCTCTTTTTCCATGACTTCATATCAAAAATCGATTGTCTGTACTGAAAATGTTTGCAACATTACATAAAAGCGTGCTTTGTAAGTTCCTTGGCCGATCCTGAATTAGAATAATTTCTGATTATATCTTAAATTGTATAGGGTTCATGGCATCATCTCAGATTAATCTTTATTTTGATTTTAAACAGAGATAGTAGGTATTGCAGTATTGGAAGCAACCTAAAGATTTACTTAGTTACTTACTGCAGTGAAGGCATAACAAGATCCACAGTTTCCTTGGTGTCTAACTGGAGTCACGGCACCTTGGTCCCTCCAATCAACGTGATCTGGTAATTTTATATTGCGTTTAGGTACGTGGTAATCTACGTCATCTATGGGTGACTTCGTAACCTTGAGTGTCAAAGTACTGACAAACTCCTCGTTGGTCATATCGGAAAATTGAGTTACTCTTTTCGTAAAGGTTACGACACCGGCGTCGTATTTTTCGTTGTGTTCTTTTATTTCCTTTAAATTCTCCACAAAGATCTTTTGTCGTAAGTGTTCTTCTTCCACAGTGGCATAGGTTCTGTTGTACTTTAACTGTAATGCAAAGCGGTTATAATAAGTAATTTTATTTTACTTTACTTTCCCTTTGAGAATTTGTTATAAGCAAAAATCAACATGATTTGCAAACATACAAATATGCATAGACGGTCAACTTTTACAGCCTGAATATGAAGAAATATAGTTGCTATACTACCTTAAAGTTATTCCATTGTTTTTCTTCCTCTTCGCTAATTGGTAAAGCACAATTAATTGCGAAAAGTGCAGCTACAATGAAAACCGCTCTCATGGTTATATCTAAAATAGTGTTAGTATTATTATTAGACTAAATTATTACGATAAAGAAAATATATGAATTTAGTAACTTACCAATCTTTGTACTGGTTCTTGTTTCGAAGATTGGGTGACCTAGAGTGCGAAGAGAAATTCCTTTTTCTTGAATATATAGTACATTAGTCGTGCCAAGCGTGTTTGAAATGCGCCATAATGTTTTTTTATTATTTATTTATTATTATTATTGTTTTTTAATAAAGATTATTTCAAAAACTACTTTTCATGTTATATATTACAGCCCACGACGAAAATACACGAAAACATCAAGTTTTATTTCAACTACTAAAAAAACACTTACTATTTTCCAGAGCAGCATTTGCAGGTACTCATCAAAAGCAAACTTATTTAACGAGAATCTATATTCTCTTTCTTCCTATTTCATTTATTTAAAGGATTTATTTCGATGATTCTAGACGATTTGCAGCTATTCGTTTTTATTATTATTTTTTACCATAATAATCCAGGGGCGTCAAATCTGGTGATCAAGCAGTCCATATTATCGGCTTGTTTCTCTCTATCCATCTATTGGGAAAGTTGGCATTTAAAGAGTCCCTTACGGTTATCCAACAGTGAGCAGGGTATCTATCGTTTTGAAAAATCATTTGTCGCCTAATATCTAGTGACATTTCATCCAAAATATCGTCCAAATTGTTCTGTAAAAAAATGCTAACTTTTTCAATAGATGGATAGGGCAAAACAGACCAATAATATGGCCTGCTCGATCATCAGATTTGACGCCCCTGGATTATTATGTATATCCCTATTTAATAGTCCAATCAAACAAGCGTAATTCAATGTAGATTCAATGCACTTTAACAGTCCAATTAAACGATTGTAATAAAACGTGGAGTTTAACGTAAACTGATACGGACCTGCAACACGCAAAAATCACAAAATTAACAATTTAAAATTCAAAAATCAACACCACCAATGGTTATGAAGCCAAAGCTATAACTAATAACGAGTTATCAAGTGTTTGCTTTTGTTCGGGCAAAGGGTTCCTTCGTATTCAAGTCGCATGTTAGTCCTAAGAATTCGCAGGTAGTAAAAGTGTGATATGTCATTTTAAAGGGCAAAGAAGAAAGATGTTTTAAAAAATGTTTGAACATAATTACGCCTTGAATTTTTCTTTTTTATAGTTTTATGAAAAAAAAATTAAATTTTATAGTCATAATTTTTTAACTTTCTCCGGGTCTAATTTGTTTAATCACTTGTAGGAGTGGATAGAAATAACTAAAATTGATAGAGTAGCTATGAAAGATTATAAAATTATCATTACCTTTAAATTAAAAGTTTTCAATAGTGTGGTGTTGACATTTAAATGGGGAAATACGTCCAATTAGGTAAAATTATGAACAATGACAATATCTCAAAAACCGTGACACTTTGTATAATAGTATATTAGGTTAGATAAGGTTCAAATCATGACTTCTACCACCCCCTCTCGAATGTACGGCGGTGAACCAAACATCCTGTATATTGTGCTGCTAAAGAAGTTTCTACTGCTAAACTTTGCACAAGACTAACATATTACTACCACAATCTTTTCTAAATTTAGTGTTAGAAGAAATATGTTACATCTTTTAGGGAGTATGGGCTGCATTTCAGAGTTTCGAATTAAGGAAAAAAGAAACCCGCTGTAGATAAAACTACCCGCTGTGCTGTCTCATCTTTATCTCAACGTTTTGTAACGGTCTTTTGTCGTTATCATCCCGTCACATGGTAAATCTTACGGTATATCATCATCCTTCCTTGTGAGACACCGTGTAGATACAAAAGTTTCTTTTACAATTGATTTACGCTTTCGAATTCTGGGAAAATGCGACACGCGGGCCAAGGAGAAAGAATCGAAACGTGAGAGTGGAAGTGTTTCCCTGCACTTGTTCTTTAGCTAGGGCGATTTTTCTCGCTCGAGACTGAAAACCCTTTTTATCAAAGGGGTAAGTTAACTTTCCTTTTTTACATCCCTTGCATCTTCGTTACTAATGGTTAATCCTTGTCTCCAGTTTTTTTTTATTGGATCCCACGGATCCGATGGTAAAAGTCACAAACGAGTCTTCTTGCGTGCCTCTCCGGAAGCCTTGTTGATGCACATGTATTCTGGCAGTAGCTGGACGGCGAAGAGTCACTGGTGTCGACATTAATGTGCGAAAACGACGGATGCTAGATTCCAATCTTGCAGTAAACTAATAAACTAATCTACGATTCCCTCCGGTTCCAATTTATGCTAATAATTAATTCTGTTAAATTAATTTTTTTTGTTAATTAAACCTTTGCTTATTAAAATTTAGAGTGACCTCTTTAGGTTTAATAAGGATCTTAAACTTTTATTAAATCCCATTGTAATATAATTTTTTGTTTGCCCCGTAACTCCTAAATTTGTTTAAAGAATCTAATTTTTTTGATTAATGTACTATTCGAATGTAAATTGAAGATTTTTTTGTTCAACATTGTTTTCCAGGTGTATCAGCAAGCAAATTTCGATCGAAAGCTGCTTCCTTCCTCAATGTGGTAAGATTAATTTAATTACTTTAATGATTATCCGAATTCTGCTTTAATTGTTTATTTCTTTATTTAAATTTCATCGTTTACCGAAATGATTTCAAATTCGTTCTTTTGAAAATTTAATTCATTAATTTCCGTTTTATACAAATCATTATTTTGTGATATCGGAGTCTGTTATTTGCATTTCTTTGGCGTTTTGATTTTTCTGTTAGCATTTGGAACAATTTGAGATTATTTACCTGGTGTGCTTTTTGATAACATTCGTGTAAACTTTTATAGTTACATTGGATTTATTTTTGTCAATTTTCACGATTATTTCCTTATTTTTAAATTGCTTTAAATTTTGTTTATCCTTTTAACAATTTTTTACTTTATTACTATACTATTCACTTATTCAATTAATTTTTTAAAGTGGAGATCCTTTTACTTATTTTTTTTGTCTTAATCTGTTGTAAAGTGTTAAAACAATTTTCTATTGCTCACTGATTTAAGTTTAGGAATAAAATTTTGTGCCTAGAAACTTATAACCTTTGGTCCTATTGAAATTGCCAATATTTGTTTTATATCTAAAGTGTCAATTTTTTTGTACGAAACTGTTTTATTGTGGTTACTCTAGAAATTATAAATTTATTTGTAAATACAAATCTAACATGTTATTTGATATTTCAATATACGTTAATGGTTAATTACTATCTAGTGTTTTATTGTAAGTATAATTTTAGCCGTCCCGCTCCCAAGTCTATCCTCTTGAGTTCAGCTGGCCTAGGACCCAGAGATCCTAGAAGTTTAATTTAATTTTTTACTGTAACGTTACAGTTTGAACTCTTTATTTTTTACCCTCCTTAACCCGATATTTCAGTGTTTTTTTAAGCATTTCCAATTATACCTTTTGTAACAATAATAGAATATTGCCTCATATAATATAGAAATGATGACATCAGCGTATAGTGATTATAAAGTAAAACAACTCTTAAAAAAAGCGGGAAACTAGCTCGTAAACAAACCAACTGGTTAGAGGGTGGTTCGTGTTTCTATAGTAGATGTCACGACGGTCGAACACCGAGCCAGAGGTTGAGCGAGGTTATATCAGTGTCGTACACGTGGAAGTACACTATACCTGCAGCGTATTGATACTTGAGTTACTTTTATTTGTTTATTTGTTATCTGGAGATATTAATGCAAAGTACCTATTATTATTTTATGTCAACGGATATAAAAACTAAAAATTAAAATTCAGCATAAGTCAGTCATTCCTTGTTTATTTAGTAATTAATTTAGAAACATAAAGTATTTTCAACCTGTACAATGTAATTTAGTCAATAAGATTGTATCAAATGTAATATTGCATGTAATTTTACCTTTGAAAACAAGATAAATAAAATTAATGTAATTGTTGATAAAAAACAATAATTGTACATAATACATGTAGGTATAAATAAAAAACATTTGTAACAAAATAGTTTTTTTATAGATTACTAAGTAATCAATATGAAAACAACCAATTTATTTATTGATTTATTTAAATGTTACCATTAAAGATAGATATTTGAGTACAAGAACAATAATGTATCTAAAATGTATTGTGATAAATTTGATTTGTGCATGATTTATATCTTCTTCTTTAATTTACTACAATGCCATTGTAAATTTGGTAAATTGAGATTTAATAACAGAAAATGCAATGGTAGCCTTTGTAGTAATTCATAATGCCCATAAATAAATCTACACACGCCACTTACACTATCACAACGACATCTGTTCGAAATATCGGTATTACCCTCCAACTCTTACTCCAAGGTCATCGGTCGGCGTTTAAAAAGAACAAAGGATTTTTCAAGAGTTGGTGTATTTTATAATCCTTATACGTTGATGACACTTACCACAGATACGCTTCTTATTAGTGTAAATTATACAACGCAAAGCTGTACCTGGCTGACGCTAGTTTGAGCCTGAAATTGAGAAGAAATGTTTCGGGACTTGGACACATTCTCTTTTGTTTCTATTTTGCTCGCTTTTTACAGAATCTTTGTATAGATTTACAGAACTTTGTTGTTAATTTAAAGAGTTACCAGTTAAGTTCTAACTTTCATCATAATGGGTTAATCCAGTTGGAAATATAACTTTTCTAGGACGACAGTCTGATGTTCATATAGCAAGCAGCATCGAGTAGAGTTTGGCAAATTACACTACAATCCTTTTTTCTAATTGTAGCAGTATGTAAATAAGTTTGATAAGTATCTGCAGGAGCTGCTCTGGAAAAAAGTCAAAGCTTTTAAAATACCCATACAGCATATCAAAATGCAGAGAACAAGCTCTAACCAACTAATCTTCCCGGTTTAGCTAAAATAGGTGTCTGCAGCACTGTTTTACCACTTAGGTTTAAAAAGTACGTTTATGATTAACTTTTATATGACTATGAAAAACGTTTTCAGAAAGAAGCCCACTGGGAAAGCGTTTTTTATTAGTTGAAATAAAACTTGATGTTTTCGTGTATTCTCATTGTTGGCTGTACGGGGTGCGTTCCAATATTATGTAAGCACAGTTTTGTTGATTTTTGACCCTCACCTCTCCCCCTTTATATATAATATATAAAATAAGAAAATTGTGGGCTCCTTCCTCCGGCAAATGATAAGACATACAAAGTTTTTTTATATTTTTATTAGAATTCAAAATTAAAACAAAAACCGCTACGTACTGATGTAGAGATACGGGGAATTCCCGTAACGCATGTTTATTACTTAAAAAAAGTAATTTTATAAATTTTAAATAATGGATATTATAGTCCCCCTCTTCTTCTGTTAGCAAAGATAAGAAAAAATTCAACCCCACCTCTCCCCCCGCCTCCTGAGCCTGTTTACGTAATACTTGTTGAACACCCCCTAATGTATAACACGAAAAGTAGTTTTTGAAATAATCTTTATTAGAAAACAATAATAATAAAAAATAAATAATAAAAAAATCATTATGGCACACTTCAACCACGATTGGCACGACTAATGTTTACTATATATTAAAGAAAGCGGAATTTCTCTTTACTCTGTAGTCACTCCATCTTTGAAACGAAGACCGGCACGAAGATTGGTAAGTTACTAAATTCGCGTATATTATCTTCATCGTACTTAAGCGAGTAATTACTTGGATTAATCATAACACTAACACTGTTTTAGATATAACTATGCGATTGGTTTTCATTGTAGCTGCACTTTTCGCAATTAATTGTGCTTTACCAATTACTGAAGAGCAAGAAAAACAATGGAATAACTTTAAGGTAGTATAGCAACTGTATTTCTTCATATTCGAGCTGTAAAAGTTGACACGCTATGCGTATATCTTTGCAAACCATATTGATCTTTGCTTGTAGCAAATTCTCAAAAGTAAAGTAAAGTAAAACAAAATTACTTATTATAATCGCTTTGCATTACAGTTAAAGTACAACAGAACCTATGCCACTGTGGAAGAAGAGAAATTACGACAAAACATCTTCGCGGAGAATTTAAAGGAAATAAAAGAGCACAATCAGAAATACGATGCCGGTCTCGTGACCTTTACGAAAGGAGTAACTCTCTTTTCCGATATGACCAACGAGGAGTTTGTCAGTACTTTGACACTCAAGGTTACGGAGTTACCCAGAGATGACGCAGATTACCACGTACCTCAACGCAAGGTAAAATTACCAGATCACGTGGATTGGAGGCAACGAGGAGCTGTGACTCCAGTTAAGAATCAAGGAGCGTGTGGATCTTGTTATACCTTTAGCACAGTAAGTAACTAAGCAAATCTTCGGGTTGCTTCCAATACTTCAATGCCTACATTTCTGTTTAAAATCAAAATAAAGATTAGTCTGAGATGATGTCTTAAACCCTATAAAATCTAAGATAACATCAGAAATTATTTTAAATCAGGATCGACCAAGGAATTTAAAAGGCACGCTTTTATCTCCCATACATATATCAATCTAAAGAATCATACATAATTCGCTTATGGTGATCTACTAGGCAGATCCACTTAAACTCTAAACTTAAAATAAAAGTGCCTGCTAATTCTAGTTTCACAAGGATCTACTAAAGTAAATGGGTATATTTCAAACTAATTATGCATGTATTTCTCATTTTCAAGGCGTTAGCAGTTTGCACTATGGCTGTATCATAAAAATTCAATGTTTCTGAGAAAACGATATAAACCCACCGACAGAAACAACCGGCCACCCGAAATAGTATATGATATAACAAGTACCACAAGAGCAACTTTTTTGCACGAATGTAAATGAATGAGTGCAAAACATTGTTCTTTTGGCATGTGTTGCATACGCTACATTTTCAACGCGCGTGTCCAAAAAATTTTCTGATACAGTTTTTGATATCACTAGTGCTCAAAAATATTTCTTTTGGATACTGTATGAATCATCAACTAACTTGCTTTTGTTTTTCATAGCCCCACCTAATGTAAATCTTTGATGATACTTTATTTTTAATCTTCCTTAATATTTTTAATGTTTGATCTCTAGTCTATCAGACAAGGGATAAACTCTAAACATCTAATATAAAAATCAATTATTTGCAGGCAGGAGCAATGGAAGCCCAATTATTTAAAAAAAGCGGACAACTTCGCAGACTAAGCGAACAGAATTTACTTGATTGTACTAAATCATTAGGAAATAATGGTTGCGTTAGTGGTTATGTAACAAAAACATTTCAATATGTAATACAAAATGGTGGAATCAATACTGAAGATTCCTATCCTTATGAAGGAGCTGTAGGTCAATGTCGTTATAATCCTCAGAATTCTGCAGGGACTATTAGCAGAATAATGTATGTCCGGCAAGGCAGTGAAAGTGATTTACAAGACGCAGTTGCTAATGTTGGGCCTGTCTCTGTAGCAGTTAATTCAGGGGTGCTTCAACAATATCATAGTGGCGTGAACAACGTTCCTAATTGTGATTCAACTCCAAACCATGCTGTACTTGTAGTTGGTTACGGAACTGAAAACGGTCAAGACTATTGGATTGTAAAGAA
Source organism: Ignelater luminosus (assembly GCA_011009095.1). Lineage (NCBI taxonomy): Eukaryota > Metazoa > Arthropoda > Insecta > Coleoptera > Elateridae > Ignelater > Ignelater luminosus. Next base: position 434,471 of record VTPC01089974.1, read on the forward strand.
TTCTTGGGGAACAAACTTTGGCGAAAACGGATACATTCGCATGGCACGCAATAAAGACAATCAGTGCGGAATTGCTTCAAATGGGGTGTATCCTGTTGCATAAACTGTCTATCTAAAATTACACTTATAAAGATGAAATTTTAATAATAATAAAAATAATAATAAATGCCTTTATTTTTCAAAAAGAGCAAGGTTAATAAATAATTAATAAGTTCTGAGGGGAAGTTCAGAGTCAGATAAGTAAGCTGGATTTGCTCTTCCACTTACATTAAACACAAGGTAAAACATAAATGAACTAAAATAATCATTAAGTTCGAGAAGGTATGCATTTTCTGAGTTTTTTTGTTAACATTTCTTTATAGTCGTTCTGTGATTTGTTTAGGTATGTCACTACAGCGTAAGAAAGTGATCTCTTGTATATGGTGGTTACTTATATTTGTATCAAGTATGTACAGTTCGTCTCTCTGTCTGTCGGTCAAATTTTTATTAATTTTGAATAATCCTGGTAGATATAAAACGTAATTTAAAGAAAAATCTATTAACAAAGAAGAAACGAATACTGGTAAATGTTATCTAGTTGATCTATGAAATTTGAAAAATGATATATTAATTTACAAAACCATTAACATTATTTAATTTGACATTTGTTTTAAAAATTTTTGACATTTTGAAGAAGATTGAATTTGATTATAAAAGTTAAATTTAGAAAACATATCAGTGCTTTGTTATATTAAAGATTATTTTACTAACATTACGAACTTTAAAAATTAGTGCGTGAAGCAAATTGTTAAAGATTGACAAATAATATTTTAACATAAAAGAAGATATAATTGGTTTGAAAACATTAAATTTGAATGTTGGAAAAGTGATTTACGAAATTGAAAATCATATTGAGAAGCAAACCCTGAACAACTTATAAATAATAATTGGACTTTTTAAAGATTTTGAAAGAAAACTAAATTCAAGTATCCTTCTTTAAGAAACTTTTGAATATTTTTTTTTATATTTTATGGTTAACCAGTAGTGATACTTAAAATTGAAAATCAAAAATGAACAATAGTGAAACAAATATTGAATCTTATAGTCAAATTGGAACAAATTTCACTCAAGTATTTTTTGGAAGCGACAGCCAAAATACTACATCGAACATGCGGCTAGAAAAATTAAATGTAGAAGATGACTTATGTAACAATATAAGAAGTCTTTGTGAAAAGATTTTATTAAATATACCATCTAAAAGTACAGAATCAATACCAATT
>VTPC01089974.1:440729-503388 GCA_011009095.1 Ignelater luminosus
TTAAAACCAATTGATTCCTTGGTTTTGGACTGTATGACAAGTAGAGGAGATGGGAATTTCTATTTTGGTAATTGTATTGTTGATGCAACTAACTGTCAATGCATTCTGGAGCTGCAGTCTCTTCTACTTATTAATGCATTGCAAATAAATGGCTAGCCAATATTGAGGAAGACAGTGACAGTTGCCAATACAGCTAAATCTATTAAAACATGGTTTACACATTTTAATATAGAAGTTTTTTTATGGCCTTCAGCTGTTTAGACCTTAGTCCTATTGAGACTATATGGTATATTATCAAAAGAACATTGTGGAAATCTGTCCACTAACACAAAAGGAGTGGAAGAGGACTATTCAAAAATTTGTGGCAGTATTGCCAACAAACAATGTCAAGGACTTGTTAACACTATATCTAAAAGGATTAATAAATTCTTGCCATGAAAAATTATATAATACAGTTTTAAGATAAAATGTACAAATCAGTTTGTTTTATTAAATTACAGTACGAATACATATGTACATAATACTTCTTATTTTTTTTCTTGTACAAATATTTAGTCAAATAAGTATATTGTTATCCATGTAATAATTTGTTTTTTACAAACAATACAGTAGATTATGTGCGTTTTCTTAAAGTGTAGTTTTTCTAACTATCACAATTTGGGTTTATAGTTCATAATATGATTAGTGACCACATACTCATTATGTGGTTGATTATTGTTGTAGGTGTCTATTAATTTGTGTGGCTTAGCAGTGTTAAAATGCATGTTTTGTACCTGTGCAATTAGTGATACAGACTCATTTGCAGAAGTTTAAAGGATCGTCATAAGAACATTATACGTTTACATTGTTGGTGAATTGGTTATTCAAGTATTTACGTTCCTGAAATAATATAAAATTAAATAAAAACATGAAAACTCATCCAACTATATAAAATTGTTTATTTTACATATTTAAATAATTGAAACACTGATATGACATTAACATGTAACATATTCAAAATAGTGAAAATGTTTACAATGATTAAGCAATAATGTGTAGTAAAATATTGCTTTTAATTCTTCTATACATTACATTTCAAAAATATTGATAATCTGTTAAGGAAAACACAATTGGCAATTGGAAGTTACAGAACATTTAAATTGTGTATTTTAAAGCTTATATGTTTATTAGCTAAACTGTATTTACACTTTTGTTTACAAAGAATTGAAGTAAAAGTAATTTATTATTGTGAGTATAAGAAATTAAAAAACACAAAGTCTTTAAGCAAAAAGCAGAGAACGTAATTCCACGATGTGATCTAAACCTTTAAAATACATTGAGCAGCATGTAATCAATAAATACTACAACAGATTACACTAAATAACAATAATCTTTATATTAAATATTTTCATAAAAACATCAAATCCAGATACTTCTCCGCAAAAGATTTTACAAAATATATATTTCAATAGTAGTGACGGAGGAAGGGCTTGAAATTTATATACAGATAGAAAGTGAGTGCATTAATTTTTATTAAATGTGACTTTAAATATTTAAATTTTTCGATGTCTGATTCTAATTTGAATTATGAATTACTATAAATATTAATAAAATAAATATTAAATAGCAACAATTTTTACAGCAGCGTATCTAAAATTCTATTCAATCTACATCTGTAAATGTACTATTTTAAAAAATTTTGGCAATATGCGGCGGTGATGTTTTTAATACTTGTGTGTCGTAAATTAAACTACTGCTACTCTAAAAATTAAATAAATGTTACTTTCCATCTTTTGGTTTTAATCACAAATCAGGCTTTAAAAGATTGGCACACGTAATAGGTGCATCTTTAATTTAATTGCACCTATTTCACTAAGATAAAGGAATTTATACCACAATAATAATATTAATAATGCTAACATTAATGGGCGGATATTTTACATTGATTTATATTTACATTTAAATTTGTTTAGTAAGATAGAAGTTTAGAACTTAATTTTTAATTTTATCTCTCTAGACTGACTAATTTTTAATTACTAATTGTAATTACTTAAATCGATTTACTTACTATCAAAGTAGTAAAATTATGTTCAGAAAACTCTACTTAATAATATATGCTAATCTTTGTATTGCTACTTGGATTTTTATACAATTACGAAATTAATACTTGAAAAATGCATGTCGTTTGTCTTATAAAGAAAGAAACCGAAGGAAAAAATGTGTGATGTAGGGTGTCTTTTAGTAATTATTATAACTACTTATAAATCCTTAAATTAAAAAGTTTTGAACATTTTTATTTTGGTGTGTTAAACTGTACACATGTATATGTATAAATTATACAAATTTTCAATTAAATAATAAAAATGATCTTACTTGAGTTATTAGTTATTAAAATTATTAGTACGAACCTTGCCAATATTTCTGTTAATTTAAAAGGAACTCTTACATGTTACAAGTAGTGGCTAAAAAACTGGTATAAATCTTATATTGGAAAGGATTGTATTTGATTTGAGAAGTTATCGTACTAATTTCACCATGCTTTGCTTAGGTATGACTAACTGTTACATGATAAGTTGAAGCATACCATTTTGAAGTGCAATTTGATATTCACAAGTGAGATGAGTTTTATTATTTTACAAGTTAATACAAAAGAACAGTAAACAGTGACAAAACAAAATTTTCAAGTAAACATCATTTCTATAAGCAAAGACTTACTTTTCTGTATTAGGAGTAAAATATAGTGTTTGGAGAAAGGAGGGGTCTGCTGCTTGTTTTAGAAAAAGAAAAATATTGCCTAATGAATATAACTATTTCTTTTGTTTGGAGAATGTAACACACAATATTTTGACATGATATGGCATTGTCATTCTATGTCTCAAATTGAGAAGCTTTTAGCTGAAAAATTCTAATTTTGCAAAAGAATCTGGGGTGTGATTAAACAGTAGTATTTCAAATTAGACAAAATTAAATTCATTCTCCAAAGAAATTACTAAATTAATTACACAGCCTACATTTGATCATAATTTAGAAAATTTAGATTTACCTGTTGAGCAATTATGCAGGTTCAATCCTAGTGTAACAACTTTCCTACCTATATAAATTTAAAGAGTTTTATTAGTTACAATTCAAAATTATTTATAGGAGAATTTCTCTTTGCTTTGTAATCAGTGAAGTTTCTTGACTTTGGGAAGAATGAACATGCATGAATAAAGATATCAAGAGACTTATTCTAAAAATAAATACATGTGTACAAGAAGAAGAAATATTAGAAAGCACACCTTTATATAAAAATTAAAGATTTTGTGCCATAGTTTTCCAACATTAAACATGTCTTTATTTGTACCGCTTCTAATATTTCCACTTTAAATCCATAAAAATCGAAATCAGACGAAGTCAGTTAAGTTAATTTAATTAACCTATTGGCACAACTTCAGTTCTTTTGGCTTTTTTAAATGTCTGCTGAGTCATCACGATTTGCTTTAATAGAGCAATGATTTGTTTAATAATTAAAAATGTCTAAGTCTTATTTCTTCAGTTTGGCATAAGATCAAATTTGGCTTACATCACAACACTTTTTTTTCTTAAAACACAGGTTTACGTATTTTGCATATGCTGATTATCGTACTCGGTAACTTTGTCTTGTTTCTTCTTATTTATTTCATCACTTACTGCTTCTCTTAGCATTCCCCATAATTCTTCCTTATCTAGTAGTAGATACCTGTCATTCTTTATTTCTGGAGCAAATGTTACTGGAGGTTCATCGTCATCTTTTTGACTTGGAAGGTATTTTATTGGTAATTCGTGCTTTTCAGTATTTATATGCCTTGGAGGAGAAACATTTCGATCAACGATTAGTTCTTTTGGAGGAATTTGTGTAAATTTAGTACTTTGTTCATTTTGTTGATTAAATAATGGTGATGATGTAGAGGTACTACTTACAATATCGTGTGATGATGTAGACGTACTACTTCCAATATCGTGTGATGATGTGGATGTCTCATTTTCTAGTTCAATTGTCTGATTCATATTCTTAGTCAAGTTGTAATTGCTGTTATTATACCGTCCTATTTTCTCTGATGAAACAATTTCTTCTCTAGTCATATTTTGTGTGGAAGTTGAATTGTCTGAAATTATTTTTTGATTTTCTTCATTATCTGGATTTCGCTTAACTTTCTTAGCTAATTCAATACTTTTAAGATCATTACTTAATAAATTATCTGCAGATGTGATTTTTTGTATTTTAATGTCATTATCCTCATCATTACGATACTCAATCTTTTTTTCCATCCCATCTCCAGTTTTAGCTTGGATAATTATGCTGTCGATACTTTTAGTAGTGGTGTTCTCCATTTCTAAGTCTCCAATAATCTCAGATCTTGTAATATCTTCTTTAATAGCAATAGCAGTTGGAACGATTAATTCACTTTCATCATTTTTTTCTGTTAAATTGCTTATTGAGTTATTATCTACATTAATAGTATATGTAGTTATACTAAGATTTTCAAACTTCTGAAGGGGATTTGGAGTATTGGTGTTAACTTGAAGAGGAGTTGTGAACACTGGATTATCCGTCGTAATTCTTACATCTTTTTCAGTCTGAATACTTCTGTTCTTTTTACAGTCCGGGGATTCCATATTATACTCAACAGGACGGGAAGTATTCTTACCGAACCACGTTATTAAATCATCCTCCGTTATACCTCTTAGCAAATTACTGCTACCGTGAGTATGAAAAAAGGTTTCAGCAGCTAAATCTTCTCTAGATGCTGGATAGATTCTAGCAAAAGCGGGTCGTAAAGATGACACTATAAAACTACTACGCACAATATACTGCACGCATATTGGACAAGTAGTAGAAATGTTAGCAAAAACAAACCATAGATTGTTTGCAAAATATCCATGTTGCATTTCTGCCATGTGTTCTGTAGGAGTAACAACAATTTGAGTAATAGAAGCTAATTCAAATCCTGAAAATAGTGACACTTCCAACCGAAGTACTCCAGATGGAATCGTTCCTTTCCAGCTATAAAAATTAAAATCAAATAATTTGATCGATAGAATTACATTTTACTACTTACCGGAAACAGTGCTTAATTTTCAGCATTGGTAATTTCCCTTCAATTTCTTCAACTGAACTGCGATCAGGAAGGATCTCTTGAACAATTCCAGACCAAAGCTCAATTAAAGAAGTTTGATTTGATACAGAGTATGTGGAATAATTAATCTTGCCCTGAAAATAATTTCCGGCGTAATAAATAGTGAGGAAATGAATTTTGGAAAATGACAAATTTACCTGAATAGTAGCACAACCTGCTCCGGTGGCATACACAAATACTTTAGTAGGTAGACTTGGCAAATGTAAGATTTGTGGTGGTTTATCCGTTTTAAGTTCAAGAGTATCTGTAAGTTCCATTCCAGAAGTAGCTAAAGAAACTGTTAGAGAACGATGCCGATCATTTACTAATGAATCGAAATGAGAAAAAACCTTCACTGCTGGATAAAGCAGTTCAGGATGTTTGTCCAACATATGAGATCGATAAAATAAATAACGAGCTACAGATTCTGCAAATTTAAAGTCTCCAATTTGGCAAAAAGTCCATAATGAGTAAACAGATGCTTTGTAATCCTCTACCGTTGCTGAAATTATATAATAATCAAGTATGTTGAAATAAAAAACAAATATTTACTTTACCAACAAGAGGCTCCTTTAAAGTTCTACTTGACTCGGATTCATACAACCAATCCGCTGCATCCCTTTTAGGCATAATATGCGGCCAACCAAATTCCCCGTCTTCTGTTGTAGACGAATTTCTTAATTTCTCAATCGCCCAATTTGCTTTCTTGCTTCTATACAACACTAACGCTAAAGTAACCGCAGAAACTGCTTCTGAATTTTCAATTTTCGGTAAAACATTTTCTAGGAAATTCGTTGCTTTCCCAAAGCTATAAATTTCCTCAGAATTTTCTATAGGATACTCGTGAAACGTGATAAGAGTTTCTGCTGTTATTTCAGCAATTTGTTCTAGTAAAGAAATTTCTTTGCTATTATTTTTTCTATACACATCGAACGAGAGCGATAAAGGAGAAAATTTTACATCTGCTGGTAGAGGTGTAAAGCTTCCGTCGTCTTCTTGGCGAAGTTGCACCCAACGTGTAGCTCCCTGGATTACGTCAGGATCTATGCTAAAGTACGTTTGCGTTTCCATTAAGGCTTTCAAAATCGATACCGTTGATTTGTGACTTCCCACCATTTGATGTTCACTAAATGAATTATCTGGTTTACGATATGAAAGAATTGTTTGAATCTGCAAAGTACGGAAATTACCGATTTATAATGCAATAAAAAAATTGAAATCTTTTTAAAATTATTTCCGAGACTTACGTGTTTGGGAAGCCTTTCTAAGAGATTCTTTCTTTCACTCGCATTTGCCTTAATACCCAAATGTTTCAATTTTAGAATAGGAGCCAAAGATGCTAAAGTTCCAGCAAGACCACCACCTTCATGCTTTTTTAGCATTCCCGGTAACGCCAGGCCTCCAGCTACTAAAAGCTCACCGGATTCGGATCCGGGTACCAATGATTTCGGTGTATCTAAGTGTAGAACTTGTGAAAATCCGGATTCATCGTTGAAATTCCACACTCTAAGGAAAAACAGGTGTTTTAGAAAATTCTATAATTAATTGTAACCTATTTATTTGGTGTTGTTTGCTTTGAACATTAGAGTCTTAAATAAACAACATTCTGAGTCGGTGCGTAACGAGCTAAACCACAATTTGATGCAAACAAATGTTTTGACACATTAACGATGGGTTAGAATAATTATTTTGGTGATAGATGATGATGCTTTTCTACAATTTATTTCCTACAAAAATATGAAACCAATTATTTACTGTTAAGTTTCAAACAATTCTAGAAAGGCGTCTCTTTTGCTGATTGATGACTGACTTGGTCGAGATCAACTAAAGTGGCGGCATCGATCTTTTACACCAAATTCGTGCGATATAAACGTCTACAGCGATACGTCTTAGAAGGATTACAGTTATAACTAAAGGCCTTCCAGGAGATTATGTTTGAAAAGCGGGCACCATATCACGAAGTTGTAGGTATGATATTATTGTTATGAAAAGATGCGTGCAGAAACGTTCTGAACTCCTTTAGTCAATGCTTGGGATTTTGTTAATCCCCCTTTGAAGAGTATTTAGTGATCAAAACAGTATGTTATATGCCATTGATATTCTGTACAGGTTGCCTACTTTGTAAAACGTGCTTTATTTCCTTTAGTTCAAAAAACGGGGTTTCAGGTTATTAAGTTTCGTGAACTAACCGAGAGTAGAAGTTTAGCTGGAATACAGCAGAAAGACATCAAGAGAATTTACAGTGAATAATTACGTTTATTAATTTATTTGAGCCTTGCTTGTTTTGAGTTTTGACGACTTATTAGGAATATAATACTTCTTAGTACTATTTATGTATATGAACGAGGGGATCTTGTTTACTGTTATAATATCTGCGAGCATTCTTTTTCCTTAACAATATATTAGATGTTCAGAAAACCTTATCGTTTACATAAATAAATTTTGCTTATGGAAATTAAATTGAACTATAATGAACTACTCAAAAATTAAAAATAATTTATACAAGTAGGTAAGATCGTTCGGGGCAACAGCAATGGATGCTGGATATTTAATGAGTGATGGCGTATACAGTAAATTATGTGGTTTAAGATTATTTAATAACGAACACACTTACAATAAATTTTGTTATTTAGTTATCTAAACTTTATACTAATCCTTTAAGGATGCTCCAGAATAGCTTTGCGCCTAAATCAGAAAATGGCTAAACACATTTAACTAAAAAAAGTAAGTATATCGGTGAAGAATTTTATCTCGTGAGTTTCCAAGTCGCAGCTACCTAGTTATAAAAACGTTAAAAAACAAATTTATAAAATCTGCAACGTTATTGCGTATTTTTTTATTGAATTTGTCTCGATCTTCTATCGAATCTAGTTTAATTTATTTGGGTAGGTTCTCCTGAGAACCCTTAAGGTTTGAACACGGAGAGGTAATTCATTAAGAACAATTTGCATGAAGATTTTTGCCTGCACGTGATAGAATTATAAATTCTGTATTATCACCAATAAAAGAAACGCAAGAGCAATACGATATTCATTCTGGGTCCCTGCATCATCGCTTTGTAAAATCTATTCGCTTACACGGTTTTTTCGATTTCAGGGATGTGGAATGAAAATGTTTTTGCAACAGTCGGCCTTTTTTATAATACTTTTTTCACTTTTACAGCACTACTTCAGAATTTCGTTGTAGTTAGCCGATACCAAAATTCCATGACACATAATTGACGACTAAAACTTCTGAAAAACTATTTCTTGATCAAAATATAATTGCAACAAGTTATGATTACTTTCTCGTTACTTCATTTCTTGAGCTGTATGCCTCTTCAATACAGAAGGCTGATGATGAGACACCAGCATATAATCTCTCTGCAAATAACTTCTAAAATGGAACTATTACCTCAGGATTATGTACGTAAGGTGAAACATATTTTTCTATGATACACATACATAGAATTAGTAAAGTCTTACATATTCAAGTATGTACATTAGCAATTTAAAGATTGTTCATTGAAATGAATCCGCTCTTAAGTAGTATGAAAACAACTTCATCAAAGTTTGCAAAATCTTGTAGATGTTTTAGAATGAAAGGTAGTTGGACAGATTTTTCTTTATGTCCATTTTCAACGTGATACCATAGGTATTTTTACAGCAGAGCGAGGATTAGTTGACCCAAAGTAGGCTTTGCGAGGAGCGTGCTATATTTTTTTGAGGTCAAACTTTTCTAAAGGCTGATTCATACTTCTGGTGTATTACAGCTATTTACATTAGGAGGCATGGCCCAAGCACGCTTCAGTCGAATAATCTCGGTCTTCCTTCCAAGGAAGATTTGATCGAACCGAAACTGTACTGTGCTGTTTAGACCACTGGTTCGAACAGATTGTGGATTCAGACCTTTGGTAAACCGAATACCACCCGGCATACCTAACTATGTGGGGGGATGGTCAAGCCATGATCAGCTTTTATACTTCTCTAAGTAATCTTGTGGCGCCAGTTCTAATTCTACTTAGTATACACTTTTAAAAAACGCTACACGCAGGTAGGCAACATACGTCATGAGGACGTAAATCCCATAGTTGACATGGATAATACTTCTCATACGTAATTAAAATTGAATTTTCTGACTTTTACAGCACTCCCTTGAATTAATTCCGATTTCTAATTTTCTAATGTGACTATGAATGTATGTTGTCTATCTGTTTGTAGCGTTTTCAAAAAACCACTTATCCTTTGACATCCGGAAGTACTGAATAAATCTTGTTTCGTCATCCATGGGGTTTTGCACAAAGTGTTTGTTTTTTGATTAATAAGTATTGTATGCGTCCAAATCTCTCTCGAGTGATTCACCTTTCTTCGTCCAAAATAATAGTTGTCACGACCAAATCACTTACTGAAAAGCTTTTGAATATTGTATATTCAAACTGTTGCTTGACCTATACTAGATTTGACATGCCCTTAACTAAGTCTTCAAAATCATGTTCTACATCTACTATATGCGTGGATTTTTTAATAAATCCTCGTATTGAGGATTTCCTTTGGGTATGTCGATGACTCAGTTTTCGCGTAAAAGATAAAAGTACAAATTTTTTTCAAATATCGGAGTAGAGCAAACTTTATATTAGACGATTTTCTTCAGTTAGTTTTATGTCTATGCGATCTCACTCTTTTTTACGTATACCGTTTGTATACCAAAGTTATTTAAATCAACCACATTCATTTGACAGCCTTCTATTGAGGTGGCTTACATCCTTATCTGTCATTTTTCCTCGGAAGGATCACTAGAAGACATTTACGTGTAAAAAGGGTAAATAGTTAGTTTGTGAGTCAGTTTTTATTAGATACTCTGAATTTAGACTATTGTCATGGTAGTTGAAGTTGCCACGGTCTTTTCTTCTTTTTTGGCTTAAAAGATCTTATTTCTGCCTGAACAACGCTTTATACCCGGTACAGCTTTGAGAGTCTCATAGTGGTATGAGTGTTATCAGCTTTTCGCGCTTATGATGTGATGTCTACTGATAAAAGACTAATATAACCAAAATTGACCGTTGGAAGTAAGTCGGAAAGCTTTGAAGTAAACTGCCAAACTTGGTTGAATTCTAGTGACAACAAAGCTGTCAATTATTGATCAGTCTATCAATTGATTTTACAGCAATTATGATTTCTGGTTGCGATCAGAAATCACAAATTCATCTTCGAAATTCGAAGGTAAAGTTCCAGCAATATCCATTTCTTTAAACTTTTATTCGCAGATTTTGCTCTTGCTGGAACCTGCCAAGAAAACAGTTTCCAAAGTTTTCTAAGTTGGCACCAGCTAGGGATTACTCAAGCAATTAATTTTTTTCTAAAGGGGATCGCTTAGTCACGTTTCTTCTTTGGTTAGCTATAGGATTGTATTGATATTTATTTTATTCTTGCTTAATACCGTCAGATGCTGTGTCTTTAAAAATTCGGAAAAAATAACGACGGCTACGAATCAAGAATCCCATTGACTGATCCACGGTTCCACTTACAGCGCACCCCAATCCAAGATGAACAAAAGGAGGACCAGATCGGCAAATTTCAGTTTCAGTCCATTCAACAAACAGTAGCAACCAGCTCTAGCCGCAATATTCAGCTCCTCCAACAGCTTCCCCCTTTAGCATCATCGCTTAGAAAATCGTCATGACGCCGATAGTTTTCTCTCAACCTGAGCCTTTGTTCTCTAAAACACTTATTTTGTCTGGTTTTAAATAAAAAAATACCAAAAAAAGAAAAAGATTAATAACCAAAAAGCGGAATCAAATAGTTGATGGCCCAGTCAAGTTGTCCGTCTACCTGACCGCGATGCATTTAAACACGTTGAGTTTATCGATATTATTTAGGCGGACGACTAGATATGTGCAATTTGCGTAAAATAGTGACGTATTCTCTGCAAGATAAGCGCAGGCCAGTGCAGTGGTGCAACACATTTTCGTTTTATTATATACATGTGTACATAATGCATCGCTCACGCTACGTACAGTCATCCACAAAAATAATGTCTCGATCTCAACGAGTAAAAGCACGTTTATAAAGCTGTTTTGCTAATCAGATATTTCTAGTATTTACCAAGTAATTATTCTTTGGTTAATGTAGAAGTTTACGTTCCTATATATCAGAATATTTTCCAATTAAAGTCAGTATCTCTATTTATTTATCTGTAATTGGGACATTACTTTTGTGGACGACTGTACATTGATATAATACTTGGTTAACGCTCCACGGTTGGCACGATCACGTCACCGATTCTTTCCATGACGTATCAACTAATTGATACCGCTCTTTGATAATAACAAATAAAATAAATAAAAGGGCAAAAATAAAAAGAAATCCCAAATAAATAAATAAAAGAATTTTTGATAATTCTTTCGTTTATAAACAAATGAGCTAAAGGTGTCGGCCAGCTTAGAACGATACACCTCTGCCTACTCTGCTGCACATACCGCCGGTGAGGGAAAAGTCGATTCTCACGGCTTTTGGATGGTTGTTGGCCTACTGGTAATTTGACATCGGAAAATATGCCGACGCGCGTTGCGGATTGGTAAATAAGCTATAAATTTGGCATATTTCGTTACGTCACGGTATCGAGTTTCGGTGTATGGCAACCGGTCGTCTAAAAACCGTGGTCGATCCTGTAGGGCCCGCCTGACGCATATGACAACACCCACAGCGCACCCTGATGACAAAACGAATCCTTTCATTGAGTTTTTAAAAGTTTCTGTCCTTTATTTAGTTCGTCTTGATACAGAACTACTTTCTTTGCAAACTCTACAAGCATTCTCTGTAACTACTTTCAAGTCGAAATACTAAGTTTAATTGGTTTTTTGTTTAACCGTTTTTTACTAGCTTAGATGCAAAATAAAGATACCTATCTTACTCTGGAAAGGCAAAAGGAGTTATCTTCGTACATTATTCTGTCCTTTGTATTTTGCTTTGTGCATAGTGTGTGAAGTTGTGAGTGTTTTATATGCTTTTTAATTCAAACTTGTTGCTCTTGTAACTAATAGCAATTCTAGGTTCATACTTTCTAAACCTATAGAAACATAGATCTAAAGCACAGTAGGGGATAAAACGTTTAATTATTGACAGGTAACAAGTTTAAGAAAAAAACAACACCGGAGGATTATGTAAGCGAGAGTTCAGTTAGTTCAATTTAATAATTTAGATTCTAATATAGGAGTTCAGAACCGAAAGTTTGAGTTGTGTACTTTCAAAACAATCATAACCATAAAATTTGAATAAAATTAAAATTGTGGAAATCTAGACTGTAACTATCTTACTGTTAATAGTTTGTTATACACTGAAGATAGTAATTGTTATTGTTATTTCAGTAAATTCAATTTCACATCTTATTATAAGTGGAAGTAAAATAAAAATAAACGACTAAAAGTTACTGACCTAAATTCAGCAATACTTCCCCAAGCCGAGGCAAAACCAATTTGTTGAATTTTGATTTTCTTATCCATCTTCCATTTTAAAAGCGTTCCATTGTTAGGAATAGGGCCGCTACCAAAAGTTATTGCATTCTTTTCCCAACTTAACCAAAAAGTACGCCAATGATCTGCTGATAAAATACCTGGAGTGTCCACGTTTGTTAAATGAACTCCATATTCTATAACAAAGAAGAATATTTAGTATCTGCTATTGGAAATGTTGAGTTTGTTTTTATTCCGTTATAAACATCACATAAAAACTATTGACTGCGTTAATCTTTTCTTTCTTCTTGTTTATTTTGTATTTTATGATATCAAGCGTTTGTTTTGTTTTAATCTTTACAAAGTGCTCTGTAAATAAAAACAGCAATAAAGTTTATTTTAGAACGTAAATAGAAATCGACCATATTGCAAAATCGTTCTGTTTTCTTTGATGTAAATATACGAGACGTTATTGCTGCTATTGTTACATACACAATATTAATTAATTTCTTTTATTGTGATAATTTTATTTCTCACCATGTTTCCCCCTTCCGAGCCATGTGATCGTATTTTCCGCATCCCCTAATGTAAGCCGGTACATTCGGTCTGACGGTAAGCGACTTTCCGCTAAAGCAATATGTACAGGCACTACCACGCCAGAGCTTCCGGCTTTAATTTCCAAGACTATGCCCGCACGGTTTCTAGGTGCTCCTATCCATTCATATTTAAAGTTATCCGCTGTTGATATAAGCATATTCTCTGTAACAGAATAATATACAGTTTCTTTTTGTTAATGACTTTAAAAATAAACGTGTACCATTTGCACAAAAATATGCGCTTTCTGTGTCCGCTTTTACTTGTCCTTCAGGATATACCATTACCGTCGCAGATCGTATAACAGCTCCTGCTAAAGTGGAGTTAGGAGTTGCTGTTTGTGATCCTTCACAGGATGGGCTGCTATATCCATTTACTTCAACTAAAGTAAAATAACAAAAGTTGTTAAAATAAAAGTTTTTGGAGATCGTAAATAATAAAAACTCTCGTAATTCAATTTTTCTGGAGTTAAAATAGGACAAACAAAGATATAGCTACCTGTCATATTTTTAACCCCAGACGTTGTCACTAGCAAACGCACAACTAAAGATGTTGCTCCTTGTGGCCCCAAACGAAGTCTTTCGGTTACATAAAGAAGTCCATTACTTAAAAATTGCGCCCCCTCACTGAGTGCTAAAAGAGCTGTCACCTGAAATTACCAAAGTAGTAAATGACCGCAGGAGTAAAAATTATATTTTGGAGTCGAAACAAATTACTAACATCTACTGTACTTGGTTTTTTGTGTTTTTACTAACACAAAAGAATAAAGTATTTATTACAGGAAAAAAGAAAGTTTTATACTTATTTCACAACTTCTGAAAGCTTTGAGTCGTTTACTTCAGGAAAAGTTACTTTCAATAAATAAAAACTTTTTCTAGTGTTTTAGATGGGTTGAACCGAAACGTACTAAAAATCAGGAGTTGCCATCAAACCAAGTTAATCGATTGTGGTATCGTTCTAAGTTTAATGTTTTGTTTTTAATTGTGGCTTAAAACTAGAGAGCTGTGTATGCACTTAGGAATTAATGCAATTTTAATTAAAAATTTTACTTACATCCATGCAAGAATTTATATTGTTAGCAATTTTAATATCAACTTCTAAAGTCTCTCCAACTCGTAAACTTGGTGGAAGATGAAATTCAGCTTGCAAAGGCCGGAAAACTTGAACGTTAACTGGAGACGAAAATCTAAGACCACCGCTAGCGACTGTTAGTGCCCATAATGACCATTTGCCCGCTTCTTGTGGAGCTGCAATAGTTAATCCCGTTGATGCGATCTCGGATCTAGAATAATGAGGTAAAGTCAATGCAGAGATGTTTTTATAGTACTGTTTTATTTTAGTTTTGTTTCTCGTAGTTCTTTTATTGTAACGAATGTCATTCCTTTCTTTCTTTTCTTTTAATTAAAGACCCTATACTAAAAGTAGTTATTTGCTTATCTCTCTAAAGAATTGCCAAATTTGCATTATGATTTAGTATAAATGTTTTAAAAGTAAATATTACAGACTAATCGTTAGTTAACTTTTATGTACTGGACACAAAAATTAAAAATGGAATGAAAAATGTATAGATAAATTACAACAAAAATTCCGTGAGAAATAACTTTTTCAAAACCGCCTTTCCAATACGTGTTCTTTTGACGCTCGGTAATTTAATGTTGGTAATCCTTTCAAGCTGACAACTAAAAGCCGAACACTTGTCCCAGTATACATCATAAAAATAATCAGGTCGGTCGGTCCTTTTGCTGACTGAGATGCCATTGACTTTTGAAGAGTGAAATCTACAATTTTCGTCGTTTGTAAAAAAACTTGGCTTTCGGTTCGGATTATTTTTTAAATTGTGCTTTGGGAAAACAGTATTAGAAATCTCTTAGAATGTATTAGAATTTTCTGTGATGGAAGATCCTTAGGGAATGAATTCTCGTCACATAGATCGATCCATAAACCTAACGCAATCCAGCGATAACACTGTACTGTGGGTTTCGCTTTCTGCCGTCGCATCGTCACCCTGCGCTAGGTTCAAGACCATTTTACACGAGGGCATGTGATTAGATACTGTTTGACTGCAGAAATGAACGATTTAAATCTAATCAAAATATGTTTCAGGTAATCTTCAGATAATCCCATGTCAGAAAGAAGCTTTTCTCGAGTGCAACGTCCGTCTGAAACTCTATATCCAAGCATTATTTTGTCAAAGGTTCTTAGTTAATAACAAGAAACAAAACTGTATTTTTACATTGCTCAAAAATACGATTCTGTTTATGGTGCGTGGAGGCATTTCATGTTTGCATACCTATACAAATTCATAGAATTTTTAATTAGTCTTGTCATAAACTACCGTTTCTTCCAATTCTAGCTCGTGAAGTTGCACAGCTTTTGTTGCGCCGTAAATTCTTACAGAGCGAATCTAGAAAATGGACAGTTACACAGTACGTAAAATACACTTTGTATTCTAAGTATTCTTGTAGTCATTCTTTGGAGAACAACCAAAATAGGAAATGAAACGTTTGTCTGTAATTAAAGCATGCCTTTGTAAACACTCCGCTTGCCTTCAGATAATTATTTCATCGAACCACAGCATCTAATAAATTTAATTAGTTCTCAAACTCTGCCGTTGGATATCGCACATATCTTCTTGCAAACAATACCTAGCCATTTTCCCATTCATTTTCATATTTGTTTCCAGCCTGCTACTTCTTCATTCAATCCATTTCCACATCAAGACATTTCTGAAACATCTTAGACTTAATTCTGGAAATCAGTCATAATCTATTACTTCTTCCTTTTCTGCCAACGTTCTAATTTGCTTTGGGATCCTCATGCAAAAGATTAGTTTGTCAGTAAATCAACAGCCAGGTGATCCAGGACGACAGGATAGAGTGGTGGGAATAGTGTATCGTTCAGTATGGTCTTTTTTGTAGTAAATCTCAAGGGAGGGTTCTGTTGGGTTTGGACTTGCTTTTGCGTTTTTTCTTCATTTGCTTATCACTATATCAGATATAGCTTTTTAATCCTTTTAATACACGAAAGATGAAGCTACGGGAGTGATCTTTCTACAATTATATTAAACTCATCAAGCTTTGAAGTAGTTGCAAATACCAGAGTTTCGAAACAAATTTCAATGGTTGGTGTATTTTTAAATTTCTATTGAATGTTATGAATTATTCTACAAACATCTGAATTTTTACTGCAGATTCTTCACAAAGCTCATCATCTGCAGGTCTAATTATTTGTACACGAAGACGTTTTGTTGAAAAACTTACTCAAACATTTGTTTTTATTTTATGTCTTGACAATTGATTGGAGAATGACCTAAAATGTAACGAACCATGAACCAATTAAATGAATTAGTTGCAACTTTAATCCCTTTTAAAAGGCAATGAGCAAAGGGGATTCTTTTACTTTTTTTCGTCAAAAGCATTGAATATTCTTTTTCTATTCTATTCTATCTAAGACATCTATTTTTCTTGATGCTTTCTGCTAAAGGTATTAGAGCAGCGGAACAACAATGCAGTTTAGAAGATTGTTATTAGATGGATAAAGTCCCAGCTAGAAAAGAATTATTGTCTTTTCGAACGGCATCTCAAATGAAACTTCCATTGTTTTAGGTTGGAATTTTCCAATTGTTATGTGAACCCATTAAAGACTTCACTTCCATCTTTTTCCAAGAATGAAGAACTTGAGAAATTTTTTTGCTTCTAGTATCTTTGGAAATCAAATTCCGGTTCAAGTTTGCTCAGTTGTTTGGATGTCATTTTAGATTTTGAAACTATACATACATCAAGCGTGTCTTGAAGAGGATCACTGCTTAACTATGGTCTTGAAAAGGCATCTTAGGTAAAATATCAACTATTAAACTAAAGTAGCCTTTTAATTGTAATAGATGCATCACTATGGTAAGGTTGCTTATAACAACATATGCGTTAGTCACGTCGTCATTTGGTTAAGCACATTAGAAAACACTTTATTCAGTACAAAAAGTTACGCATTTTTAAGTTATTGGATACTCATAAGCAATTCTTACGGCGACTTTAAAGCGTGTTTGCTTTGCTAGTTGAAGCGAAGACTAGAAAGGTTACTTTTAGGATATTTATTATTCGGGATTGTGGCAACAGAAATGGACGGATCTATTGAATCTTTTTATTCTTTTTGTCAAAGAAGAGTGGCTGCATCGTCAGTAGTCACTATATTGCCAAGGATTCGAAGTTGTGTTTAGTACTTTTCTAATGAATGTATCAAGTCAAGGTCTTTTCAATTTTGGTATGCGTTAACACAAGTCTATACCTAAAGTATTCAAACCTGCATGTATAAGGTACATCTATTCTGACAGCTAAGCGACTTTGAAGGCGGCTGGGATTTCAAGAGTACTCTAGAATTAGTTACGGAGTGTCAAAAGCAGTACAGCAAATTATCTTCTAACTGTAAAAACTATGTAGATGATGGACAGCGATATTGAGAATTTAAAAAAAAACTTCAAATATCGGTTTCTTTGTGAGTACTTACCTGACCATAGTATTTTAAGAAACGGAACATTTCTGAATTCAGCTTTGTCTTAGTGGTTTGGCGTTTACGTAACACTATAGATACTCTTTGCCCAAAGAGCGAAAACTACCCACTTATAGACGGATAAAAATCTACAAAATGCTAGTTTGGCGAATAATCAAAATACCACTTGGTTGGTTAATTTTATTTCACCAACACTTAATTATGCAAATACATAGGTATTCATTTCTGTATTGGTAGTAATTCAAGCAGTATTTCATAGATGTCACCAAAATCTGTTCATGTTATATAAGTTTATTACTTGTTTCTATATGGGACGGTATATTTTCAGTCCGGCCGCGAGTGCGAAGCGAAGAGTCGACCCGGTCTCCAGCGCGAATGTAGTGCATCGGCGACGAAGAGTACGGGCTCAACTAACAGCGCGGTAGTCGGGGGGCTACCGCCATCCCACCCTCCAGAGTCTGTGTATTGGGGGACACAGGCCTGGCCCATTTCCACCACCAACGGGGCGAGGTCGCACTGCTGCATCATCCCACCCGACCGTCGGTCTTCAGGAATTGGGGAGCTTGAGGACCGCAACCGCCCCACATCCAACCAAACCCAAGATGCAGTAGATGGATCAACGGCCGCTCCACCACCAACCGGCGCCTGCGTAGGGGTGCGCAGGCCCGGCCACCACCACCACTCATCTCAGCCTCATCCGACCGGCCCGGGTAGTTACCGGGCCGTGACCACCAAATTCCGTTCCCACCCAAACCCTTGAGCCCGAGGCTCCTCAAGGTACCAACTCCACTGCGCCCGGAAATTCGTCGCCTATCCGCTACACTTCCCGCCAAATCCTTTCCCGCCTAATAATTCCCGCCAATAATTCCCGGTACACCACACCCATTCCACAACCGCCAAACTGTTCTCACTAGGGTTTTCCGTGGTTTCCCTAGTGGTGAAGGCAAATGCCGGAACAGTTACTGCACCAGTCCACGGCACACTATACACACCTAGACACCCACACATCACCACTCTAACATATACACACTCTCACACCCCTCACTACACAATACCAACACCGTTCTGAAAAGAACCGCCTCATCGTGTCACCACTTCGTCGTCACTGTGTGACGGTTCGCTGGCCGCCCTTGGGCATTCCACTCCACCTGAAGATGGGTCATCGACATCGGCGGGGATTATGGAGGACCCTGCTTCCGGCCTGCTCCATCGTCGCCACCAGACCATCACCGCTGCTTGGTGCCTGACATAACGTTCACGACAACCGCCTTTTTTTCCAAATTCACCAGCCATAGAGGAATTAAGTTTCCTAAATGGCAGCCACCTACGGTGGCATTTTCTCGTTGATGAACGGACGGTATAGATGCTTGACTATTTAAGGTTTTAATACTTTGTAAGTAATTTACTATGCATAGTGACTTTTTACAAAAAATGCGACGTAGAGCCGATTTACAAAAACTGGGTTAAACTAAACGTAGCGACATTTTATCGTATTTGTTTTTTATTTAAAAATCTATTACCTACCATACATTATTGTGGCAATACTCTGAGGGTAACATCTGTCAAAACCTTCACGGCAAATGTCTGCATTTAAAATTTAACGTATCCCTTTGCTTCCCCTATATAAAATACCCTAGCCACGTTTAAATAAAAAATGAACTTTATGTGCAGTGGTACAGTTGTGAGCAATAAATCTTGATCAACAATGTCATTCTAATATGACACAACGGCAAATGCTTTATTACTACACAGTCCGATAAGCAATTGTTCGCGATTGTACATCTTACTTCTTACAAGAAGTGTTAATTTTAAAAGATCCCAAGTCTGTTTGTTGCGGCATGTAAACAATAAACATATTCCAATTTTGTTATTGACGTGGTTGCGGGGTAAATCTTGCAAAGGCAGACAAATAGTCGGTATAAGATCACATATGTTTTGCACACTAGTGTGTATAAAATAAGCGAAACATTAAAGCAACGACTTTTTACTTGAAACACCGGGTTTTCTTTTATGCAGAAAATCATCGGCAATTTTGTTACTAACAGTAACTGGAATTGTCAATAATCTTCATATAAAAATTACATTTAAAAACCTTTATATGAATCTTTAAATTTTAAGATAGTTCAAAAATGTTTCTAAAACAGAACTTCGTTTTTATACTTCCTTATCCCTTATAAATTGTTATTTAATAAAACAAACCTTTTCTTGTACACAGTTTGGTGTTATTTATAACAGATCTGAAAAATTAATTCAACAAAATAAATGTAAAATACGTCAGAATAATTTGCTGACATTCGTACACAATGCTGTATGTGAAACTTAACCAAACAGGTGTGTGATGCATTTCAGACCAGTTTTGATGGACTCAAATAGACACCCATTGGTTTTACATTAAAACTAAATTTCTTACTGCGAATAATTATAAAATTATGACTATTGTATAAAAAACCAGATCTATTGTTCAACGTATGCATATACAGTGTGTTCACATTTCGATGCTCACTATTGGGATCTCGGAAATTGTAAGAGATACGAAGTCGGTTAAACTGGAAAAGATTTGGCTAGTTTGGAGATCAGTTTACTTATGCTTTTGTTCGCGGCTTACTAGATATTTGCTAAAAACGAAATTATCTAATTTTTTTTAAATAAAAAGCATTTCCCACGTAGTGTGGCATGACTTTAACCATATGAAAATCATTGAGTTTTGTCAGCTAAATTACATTTCTGATGTAACAATTGCTAAAACAAAACAAAAGACGCCTTTAAGATACTTTACTGAGCATTCACAGATAGCATCAAATAAGCAGCTAATGCCCCATAAAAGCGTATTTATTTTGTTTTAGCAATTTTTGCATAACAAATGAATTTCTTTGATAAAACTCCACGACTTTGTGTGTTAGATGTCATGGCACACTATGATAAAAAATGATTTTCACTTCATAACTCGGTAAAACAAAAGAATAGCTACGTCAAACCATATATCACTGAACAGCATTTAAGGCGTGCAGTTCAGTAATATGAAAATCAAGTAGGCGTTTCATTAGAAAAAATTTGGATTAACGTTTCACCGCCGAAGTAAAACACAAGACAATTGTGAAAATAATTTTTTTGTGTTTCCGAGTAAATTCTCTAAAACACTCTTTTTGCTGCTTTTTTCTATCTTTGGTCGTTGCTGAGATATTTCACTTAAAAAAAGTAAGATAATTTCGTTTTTAGAAAATATCTAGTAAGCCGTGAACTTTCCTGAAAAAACAAAAGCATAAGTAAACCGATCTCCAAAATAGCCAAATCTTTTCTAATTTAACTGACTTTGTATCTCTTACAATTCCCGAGATCCCAATAGTGAGCATCGAAATGTGGACACACTGTATAGCGTATTGTAGGGTTTTGAAATAACTCTGAAGTAACGACTGTGATGACTAATGCTCAAATTATAAAATTAGACAAAATTCAATTAGTAACTTAGCTATAATTGGTACTGCACTTATTTATTCGGTTCCATTATTTTCGGTTTTAGAATCCATGTATTGGGTTTGTCTTATTTACTAATATATAATCGAGATATCTTCTTTTATTTTAAATGACTAGACTTAAAGTCTTTTAAATAATAATAGAAATTGTTAACTAGAAATTACGAAACTTAAGTCTTATTGATATTATCTTTTTAAGGATGTAATTGAAACCTATAATTATTTAGAATAAGGTAGAACGAGGTCGTATTTCGGATAATAATTTGAAGCATTATCAAGGATTAGCATGGTTAATTCAGCAAAACTAAAATTTGATCTTCTGGAATAAAACGTTTCGGCTAATCGAGATTTAAATAACAGATAGAGTTGGTTTATATTTCGACTTTTCCAAAACAAATAGCGCCAAATGCGATTTTTAGAAAATATTTTATATTTCTTTTGATATTAATGCTAATTATATAGTTAAAATTCATGTACTTTTTAATATCAAAAAGTATTGCAAATTCTCCAAATATGTGTTCATAAATAAATTTGAAAGATTTTTCAAATACAATTTAATTTGCAAATATTTCTAAATTTCATACCATTGCATTGTATTGAATTTTGTTTGCGTCGCTATCGCATTCAATTGACAGGTGACAACGGATACGAAAAAGACTGCGAAATAAATTGTAAAAATAAAATTTAAAGTATTTAATAACAGGCTAATAAAAATTTTGTGTACCATTTTCGTTTCAATTTATATCTACAATTTGTTATATCTCTAAAATATTTAACGAATTTAATAAATGTTCCCGAATGTAGACGAGTTTTAAAAACTGCTGACACAAAGTTTTGTGAAAAATGTTACCCTTAACAAACTGTTTCCCTCCGGGATTATAGTAATGAGGTAATTCGTTATAAGATTAAATTTTTGCCAACGCAACGTACGCAATTTAGGTTGAAACTGAGGGACGAAAACAAACGAGATCGTGAGAAGAGTTCACTTATTGTAAACTGATATTTTATCTATTGGAGTGTAAAACAGTTATATAAATTTAAATTGGAAATTCATTTCCTTTCCGATTCGGATGGATTCGTCAAGATATTTGCTCTTTTTAATCTGCGTCTAGATTAAATTTGAAGAGCGCAAGTTCCAACTTCCATTTCCAAATTGAAAAGTCGAAGATTCGTTAAGGACACATATGTACAATGTTGTTTACAAAGTAAATAGAGAAAACTTTAGCCAGATACGCGGGCAGGCGAGCTAAATCAGTTGTAAATCGAAATAGATTTTGACAAATTGAATTTAATCTATGTGCACTATTTATTAACAAAACGTATTTATCATTTGTAGCATATAGTCACAATAGTACGCCATCATAAACCGCAAACGGCTATAAATTAAAGACGCATCTCCTTGGTGGCTATGCTAAATGAACGAGCCACAAACAATGCTGTCCGAGATCCCAAGAAAGACTGTAAATTTAAAGTAATGTCTGTGGAAGAATTAATAGGTATGCACCATAGACGGATGCGGTTGCATAAATTTAAATTTACGCCATTTAGTGCTGTAATCGGGCACATAGGGCTACGAACATAAGATGGGATGCGCTTTCAGGCTGCATAAAACGAAGGGAATTGCCTCATTTGCAATAAATATACGTTTCCTGAAAATTTCTCCGTGTAATTCCATTGCGTTTAGGGACGAACACAATTTAACTCGTGTAAAACTACGATAAACACATTTTCTGCTTTGGGTTTATAAAATGTTAAAATAAAATTGGAATTGTCGACATATACACGTAGAAAAACAGTTTCAAAATGTATGAAAGATATTTTCAAATTAGATTGTTTCGAATTCTATTTATAGACTTTGTAGGTGTAGATTAAATTACTTTATTTTATTGAAATATGAAGCTTCAGTGTATCATTAATATTTTTCCATTTATTTTATTTATTAAATTTCGTGTAAATTAGCTAATTTAATCCGTGTGGGATTTTATACCCAAATTAAAAATGTTTTTTAAACACGCTAGTTCATATAAAGTACGCGCTATATAAATTAATGCCTAACAAAATCTTATATTTTATTCCACTAAAGTATCTACAGTTGTATTGTCAAATATAGTCATGCGTTTAAGTTATGGCCATCTGATCACGGGACACCCTGTATAACCTTAAGAGATGAGCCTAAATGTTTACCGTTTTGCCATTGAAAACTAGAATTGCAAAAAAACCTTAAGAATGATTGACAGTGTTACCATGTGTAAAAAATGTTTCTCCCCACCAATTTAACAAAAGTGTCGCTAATAACGGTATGAAAATCCTCAACAACAAAAATCCTTAAAAGCAATACTTGTTCACGAGCTGTAATCGTACTGACGCGCTAACCAGCAGCGGTGATTAGGCGCTGTCAGTAATTACTTGTTTGCAAACGAGTGCTGCTAACCGTCTAGCAATTTTGTAGCCAATGCAACAACTTGCTGTTTGCTTGTGGACACAATCCTTTATGCTAGAACAAAGTTCTATAGGAGAAAATCATCAACCAACAGATGGCGCTAAATTTCGTCAAAATCCCTATTCGGGAAAATTCCCACACCTGGCAACACTGGTTGAGTGGTCGAGTTACTGATTACAGTTGGGGAATTCAATTCCGGGATCTCGGAATTCGAGATTTTGTAACAGACCCGGGATTATAAACAAAAATCCCGAGATTATAATCGTTATTTTAAAATTAATTATTTCTGGTTTTCATTTAGCTAAAATATAACTTTACATAAAATAAATAAAATAAAAGAGTATTACGGGCAAAATTTCCAATGTTTTTGTTTTATAGCGACAAAAAACTTATGATGCCAAGATTTCTTTGTCAGGGATATTTAATAGTGTTAGAGTAGTAGTAGTAGCAGTACAAAGTTGAAGAAATGTGCTTGTAAGGACTTAGAAATTTAGCTTCCTGAATTAACGAATGTTCTTTAGTAAACATTACTAGTTTCATACGATAGAGAGCACTACTATTTAATATGTCGTAATTATTGTTGGCTGTGGTAGGGTATCGTGCCACTTGTTACTGCTTACACAGCTTAAACAATACCAGCGGCCAATAAGCACATGAATGGAAGTTATAAAATATATCAGAATATTAAATTAATTGTGCAAATATTAAAGCAGATTATAAAGTCACCTTTAATGGTTTACTACTTATAATATTATATGGCTACTGATTTATGTGCTGTCCTGTCCTGTCCTCAACAAGACAATGCAGTTAGAATTAAAATACAGATAGAACAATCTAATTGAAATACACCTTGGAATAGTTAATGAAGCTTTCCGCGTATTCTATCGATAATGCTGTTGTGAGCCGGTCGTCTGAGTGTGTGACATAATCAGAAGGCAGGGAGAAAATGTCTGCACGAGGAACTTGTAACAGACAAACATCTACGCTCCCTGTTGAAAAGTTGCTTTGGGGAGTAGTCGTATTGTGTAATTAATTACCAGAAAGCTGCTGACTCTTTTTAAGGTTGATGGGTGATGACATCTTTGAGATCTCATTATCATAGGCTTGTTTAGATGTTTGTCTAGCAAGATAATGTTTTACAGGATATTATGGTATACCCTTTTGTAAGAGTTGGTCCATACTGTTGTAATCGGGATTAGATTCTACTGGGAACCATTTAGCGATGGCGTCGAGTGCATTGCTATACTGGTGGTCATATTTGCTGAAGGTCTCCCCAGTGAGCTTATGGTTGGCACTGACTGATACTGCAGCAGAGTTAATATTTAGCGCGATGAGTAGTTGCTCAGTTTCTACCAGTTGAGATTATACGAGTAGTTCATTATTAGACCCTAAGATGTAGCGTGCTGATTGTGTATGTCTTTACTCCTGGTTAAGGAGCAGTCGGAGTTGTGGTGTAGCTTTTTATATTCAGGAAAAGAGAAACAGGACAGAAATGGGGTTGGATTTATAATATCTGAAAAATTAAGAACTCATATACTACATATCATCAGAATGAATCAGAATAAAAGCAAAACCAACCAATATAACAATCCCAAAAAAGGCGACCCCGAAGAAAAAAAAACTAAAGAGGAATAACTTTATTAAATGTAGCATATAAATCATCGGTAGTAATATGCAGTTATTAAAAGACAGAAAGTTAAGTAAGAAAACTAAAATTAGAATATATAAGTGCTTGACTAGGCTAGTCGTAAACATATGGCGCAGAAGTTAGTAGTATGACAAGAAATAATGAAGAACAGTTAAGGGTATTCGAGAGAAAGATTATGAGAAAAATACTAGGGCCAAAAACGATCGGAGAAGAATACAGAAGGAAGCGGAATCAAAAAATTCCAAAAGAAATGAATGAAGAAGACACAGTACTATTCATAAAGAGCCTAATAATAAAGTGGTTAGGGCATGTAACGAGAGAAGAAGATGAAAGTGTAAACAAGACTTTCTTGAGATGGAAGCCCTTGTGTAATACAAGAAAAGGCAGACCCAAAAGTACATGGTGGGAGGAAGTAACACGTGACCTAAAAGAAATGAATGTCAAAAACTTGACAGAAAAACTTAGAGACAGAAAGGAGTGGAGAAGAATTGTACTTCAAGCCAAATCACACGTAAAACTATAAGGCTGAAGAAAAAATGAGAATAATAAGAACTAATCCATCTTAAGAAATGGATTTAAAAAGCCCCTGAAACGGAGCGGTTATATCAGTGTAGGATGAACACCGGAGGGAGAGGTAATAGTTACATAGGACGTTCTGTAGAATTCAGTTTTATTCATATTTAGTAGAGTCAGCTGATTCTAAGTCTTCGTTTCTCTTTTGCAACGTAGAAAAATGTAATAAGAATAGAAGCTACTGGATACGTTGGTTTGAAAACAATCTTAATTCTGCCTAAAATGAAAATGATTAGTAATTTTATCAAATAATTCAATTACTCATTAAATTTATAGCTTTATCTATTATACTATACTACGTCCATTTTCAGTACTGGCCTAAAATATGATTGCAATTCAAACATAAATATTATATCTTGTAATAAGTGAATGAACAAAAATAATGGCAATACAACAGATACGAAGACAGGACAGTGGAGTATTTGCACCAATCACTACTTTGCTCGTGAGCAATCTCGGTCCCAACGGAACGCGGCATACGGCTCAGTTACCCGTTCCTTATACTACAACATACAATTTAAAAAAGACATGTCCTTGGGAAACAAATATTAATGGTATAGTACTTTAAAAATGCCGAGAGTAAATCGTAAGTTGTTCCAGAAAGAAAAATGTTAGAAATGTTCTGATACCTGTTGAGCATTCATTGCAAACCGTATGTTTTGGAAGAAAGTAGTTCATGTAAAAAACCCTTGGTCTAACTATTTCTAGTAGGCATTCGTATTTAATTTTAGTTTATGGAAACTATCAGACATGAATTTCTTCTGTATTTTGACTGTCATCGTAACTCATATTTAACTGATTACTGCGTACTTTCAGTCAGCAAAGACAAAACAAGTTGACGTATTGAAAAAAAACATACATTACAATGTGCTATAAATTATAGCTGGTAGTTCCTTCTACATTAGATGAAGAGAATTAGTTGTAATTTTGTAAATTTAGTTAACAAAACTAATTCGGAGTTATGTTTTAATTTCAGAAGTAAGATAAAAGCAAATGTTTAGTTTTAAACCTTAAATGCCCCTTTTTAATTAATTTTAATACCCGAACTTTCGAGCATGGGGATTATGAAATTGTTGCTGGATATGCAGACAAGACGCACTAGAGTTAAAACATTTGAACTTAAATAATTTTGTTAAGCAGTTACCAACTAATTTCTCTTTTCGAATTATTTAAAATGTAAACAGTTTCTTTAATATAACCAAATATTTACTTTCGCAATAAAATACTGCGTGAAAGGTGTAATTCACAAGCTATATATTTAGTTTTTTGTCAATAACATTAAAGTAAAATTTAAACTTGGTATTATAACGCATAAAACATTTCAAGAATGTTTTGTTTCTTCATTAAATTTTCAAAGATTATAAAATTTCTAACCATTCCAAGCAACAGGAAGAAAGCGAAAGTTTTAGGAAAAGCTGAAACTTTGTCGAATATTATAAAGTTAGGTAAGAATAAAACCTTCTTACATCAATACAAAAAATAACTAAAACTTAGTTTTGAATTTAATTATAAAGTTTCATCGAATACAAAAGGTTGCTTACAGAATTGTTTTAACTTTATTTAAACTTACGTGTAGTTGAAACATTTCCATAACCATAATTGATCGAATGGAGCGCCACCAACGAGACTTTCTGGAGGTCTCCTGCGGTTTGAAGGGCCTGCTCCTGATCCTCGTTGTCTGTATGACACGGCAGATATTCCCGAATTCCCTGTTTTAACGCACTGACGTTGGAAAAATGATACACCCGCTTCTAAAAAGTCGACTTCACCTGTTACTGTGGTTGTCGTTCTTTCTTCACTGAAAGTTTAAGACTGTTTAGAATTTCAAAAAACTTAAATGCTGCTGTAAATTGTTTAATTTGAAGAAAAATTAAAAGAATATCAAAGAAGGCAATGCTATAATAAAAATCGTTTTTTTACATTATTTAAGTTTTTAACACTTCGTGTTTATTTGGTATTTGTTTATTTGAAACCAGTACAGAGAAACCGTGCAAACTAACATGCTGAGTAAACCTATTCTAAAATATCTAACAAATCAATAAATGAAATTGAAAGAAACTTGTTCCTAACCAGTAAAAAGTAGAATAATTTTCAAATCAACGACATTACATTGAATCAACTTTAAATATCAGAAATTAAGTTATATAAGTTAGAGACAGAATTATTACTGGAGGTGTACTATTTATTAATGAATTATTCAGGATCATCATAAAATCATTTCTAAAAGTGTCTAGTTTGATTATGAGCATGATTGTTTTTTAGTTATTTCAGGAGGTATCTTTCACGTGGAATTGTAAGATGGGTAGAAATTAATTTAGGAAATTTGTTTTATGATCTGAGAAACAAAGTGCTAAAGTGGAATGAGACTCACTACGTGATCATTCTTGTAAGATATCAACTAACTTAACACAGTCTTTTGTAATCGACGATCTCACAGGTGGAAATCTTGAGTGGGACAAGCACACTTAAAACATGTAAATTACTAGAAAAGTAAACAATAACAAAGTATAATATTAACATAGAGTTACTACAGCATTTATGAATAAAATTGAAATATTTCAAAGTTTACTGAACTCTGAGCTGAACGTATTTATTTATTCTTAATGTTCTGGAAACGACGTACAATATTATGTGAGTAGTACAGAAAAACGACCGCTTTGCAATGCCTTTCACACACAATACTGTTGTCAAAGCCGGGTACGTAGGTGTACAAGCACACTTGACAAACAAATAATTTGGGAAAAGGTAAATAATCGTTTCTGAGATTTATGAACACTCGTTTTAGTAAAGAAGAACGTTTCTATTGCATTCTTTCGTAAAATGCTGAGGTCGTTTTGGAGTATCTCCCGAAATTTTATGTAAGTAAGCTGCATGCTCATGAAAACTTACTTTCGTAATCGGCAAATTATTGCTATATTCAGGGGCATAGCACTCAATGCTCTTTTCTACGTAACAAATCTATATTTGTACTGCGTGCGCGAGTGTTCAAAGTGAATAAGCGTGCTCAAAAAATTATATACAAACGAAAACCTGTCGTATGCATTCTTAAATTGCGATAACAGATGCAGGGTGTTTCATCTGAAAAAATGGAGAGAAATTAGGATTTACAATTCTTGATTTACCTTGTATAAGAAGAACCTTTATTTGGAACTTCAATGAATAGGTTTAAAAACAAATATTAAAATTTCGCTGCTTTATTACAAGGTAGGCCAAATAGTCTAAGTAGTCTTTATAATAAATAACTGAATTTACACTGAAACAGCTAGATTTAAATCTCTAAACTGCCATATTTTGTGATTAGCTTTTTAATCTAATGAACAAGAAGTAAGGGAAATGTTAAAAAAACAAAAGGATGATAAGCTACTATTTTATGGGACACCCTACATATTATGTAGTTAAAGCGAGTAAAATGTTTAGATAATCGTCTTTTTTTTTAATTGAGCATTGACCACTGAAAATCATGATGGTCCGGTATAGCTTCGCTCTGTTTGTATCATTTACACTATGGTAGCTGTCATCACTGACACTATTCGGGCCGTCGGCGTCGGTCGGCGTTGTTTTGTAGAAGTTCTTGATAATTTGAAGTTAATCAATGTCTTTTTCAAACATCCTATCCATGAAATGGAGAAAATTTGTTGTCATTATAAATTATGTTCATGGAAAAACACTCTGGTAACTGTACAATTAGTACAAAAGGTGACATGAATCTCCCCTTTATAATAAATTAGTTAATATTGTTTTAGACTAACTATAACTAATTAATCAAAGGTGTTCGTCAGCTTTCATTAATTTCCTTTTTTACTGTTGTGATCATTAGCGTAGTGAGTTCTAGGAGTCTTGGGATTTTCGTGTTACTTATCTACATTAAAATCTCGACTAACTTAAAGTAATTTAAACTTTTAGTACGGGAAAAACGGATGATTATGTAAACGAATTGTAAAAAGGAAGTCAGCCGCGATCATTACAGAAAAAAACCAAGAAAAAAAATAAAATAAAAAGAATGCTGATTAACTATGTTTTATAAATGCATTGTTCTAATAACATTATTAATAATAGAAATATCAAAGCAACATTTTTAAACTTCGCCACAATTGTAGTCAAGTGAAACTAAGGAATCTGTAAATAAAAAAGAAACCAGCGAAATTAGAAAATCTCAGAGTAATTTTATTTTTAAAAAATGAATTTAATGAGACTTCGACGAAGTAATTAGAACCAAAGCACATCTTGTCTGTAGATTGTAAATACTAAAGGATGAGATCAAATATTGAAACGCAGAGGAAAGACAGCAAAGACGCTTAATCCCGTAGTCGTATTACTTTACCACGAAATACCGATGGTATAATAGAGATTTGTATTTATGTTTACGTATAAACCACCGCAGTCTAAACATCTTAACTTCAATCTCTACAACTGTTTATCTTGTATACTGGCCGCTTACAGGATGAGCGTTACGATTACTGCAAGATATTAAGACCAATCTGGAGCGCCTCAGAAATATTTGGCGGCTATTCGGCCCTACAGCAGCAACAAATGGTGTGAATTTATGAGTCCCTTCTTAATAATTGCATCTTAATTGTGTTTTCATTCGTTTCAGGCGCTGTTGAAATCAGATTTCCTTTCGTTTTCAGTTTTTTCTGTTATTTTAGAATAAAAAATATAAGTAATCAAACAGAAACTTGAAATAGGATAAAAATGAGACAGAAGGTAAACAGTATGTTAGTAAATAATAACTGATAAGAATAATAAAGAACGTTTGACATTATTTACAAAATAATTTGAAATTGTGTTTACGGAAACTTTTCCATCAAAATACAATTTAGAAACATCTTTCTTTTTTGTTTATTCGGTACATAAGAAAACTAATGGTAAAACCAATGTAATCTTCGAACATAAACAAAAAAACTTAATTAGATTGTTACTCTAAGAATAAAGTAATTTAGCAAAAGCGCCCGATAAATAAATCTAGCTGGAAATAAACACGAGAGAAAGGTGTTCCCTAATCTCACTTTATCCACCTGATATATTTAGAGAAGAGGGAGCACAAAAGAATGGGAAACTAACCTTATTCGTGGGTCAAATTTAATGTCGGTGCTTCCTCGTGAACGTCCTCCCAGAAGGCAAACTAAAGAAGATGCTTCCGCAACTACTTCTAGGTCTAAATTCTGTCCAGGTAACCACCATTCTCTCTCCTCCAAGTTGACGTAGACCTTTAAACATTTATAACTTTAGCAAACCATCACTTGCTTTAAAATTAGCCACCCTTTGAGGGTAAGCTTTGAATAAATAATTAGCAGTAGCATTTGCGTTATATAAGTGGAACAATATAATTTAAAACAATGAAAGCGACTTTTGTGTTTCTCGAGTCACGAGTTCCATTTTTAATTTTCAGTAATAAAGGGGACGAGGTTACGCTTTATTGTTCCACGGTAATTATACCTGTTTACAAATGAAACTCTTTGCTGGTTGCTGTACAAACTTGATTAGATGACTTGGTTGTGCTTTGCTGCTATTATTAATGATTTACAAATTTTGTGTCATTAATTGCAAACAAATGCTAATATAATCACACTGGAAAAACTGACTAATATAACTAAAATTAAAATAATCACTTTAACGTCTTTTAAAATCAATTTAAAATAGCAATTATGTTAACAGTAGCATAATGTAGCTTACCTGCCTGTGTAGAAGTTTGACATCAAAGCTAATGACGTCGCTTACAGGTTCACCCTGTGAAGTAACGTAATAAACCAATAATTGACTGACAGGTGCCATTATCGATCGTACGGTAAAACTGTAACAGAGGCAAATAAATTAATTGGTTTGTTAATATCGAGGTTTGTATGTTTATCTTTTTACGCAATCAACAATCATGAAGTTATTTGTGAAATGCTTGGAATTGTGGTTCTGTACAAAATGTTACTAATGTAGTTATAGATTTGCTGTTCAGTAGAATATTTCATCATTTCTCCAGCTTCCCTTAAATGTACGAATGGGTCGTTTAATCCTATAGAATTCTTATCTATAACAATAAATCCAATGAACTGTTGCAAACGTAAAGGATCAAATTTCTATAAAAAAGACTGACAAATGCGGCATCAATTCGACTGTTGGAAGATTTATTTAAAAGTTTCTGCTCTGCATTATAAAAATATAGTTGGATAACGTATAACGTAATTATAGAGTAAGATCTTGAACGGATATGCGCTTCTGACGAAGCAGTAAGGAAGTTCAATAAGTTGTTTATGTTATATAATGTACAGATTCAATATTTAGAGTTTTAAGAAATTAATATAGAAAAGTATATAGAAAATATTCGTCCCCAAACAGGATTTGAGCCTGCGACCGTAGGCTTTCCGTACCAATGCTATACCAACGAATGGTAGCAGGTTCTAATTCCGCCCCTGGCCGAATATTTTCTATGCGCGCTATTAACTTCTTAAAACATTAAATAGTAAATCTAGTAATTCTTAAGTATACCAATTATTTAGAAAATCTGAATATAATTTGCAAAATAAAATATTATACTAGAAAACTTTCGGAATTAAATTTGTGTTTTCATACAATTTTGAGATCTGAAAACGAATGAAGTCAAAAAGGTATGGTTGGTAAGTGATGTGCAATTCCCAATTCAAGATTATTTTTAATACATGAAATCTTGTACTCTCAGCTTGAAAGACCCTTCACCTACTCATCCACTTTGGAAGCTTAATTCTTATTAATTCTTAAGGTCTTGTTAGTTTATAATTCCAGCAAAACCTTCTGCCCATAACGAATCCTTTCTCGTTGTAGTTAAACTGGTGCGATCACGACCTGTTTAACAAATGGCCCATATTGTTGTTTAGCTTACAAAACCGAAACGCTTTAAACTACTTTTTGATTTTAGGGGTAACAAGTTTTTTAATTAGATTGCTTTTCTAACCAATACAAAACTGTTAAATCAAACTAAAGCTTAGTTTTGCAAAATTCAATAAACAACATGACATAGTGTTGTGCCAGTAAGTTTTTTGAAAGATCTTCCACATACCTAGAGAAAGTCCGAAGACTTATGTTTGTACAGTTGTATATCAGGGTCGATCTAATCAGCGCGTCTATTTGTACTTGTCATTATTGTTTTCAAGATGAGGTAGCATCAACAAATAAAAAACTACTAGTATGCAAGAAATTCTGAAAGAAAATTAATAAAAATAGATATACATAGTCCATCGGCTGTGTACTGTTGAGAATTGGGGAAACTTCTGTTCCACATGCATAGTTTCTGAAATATTCTTAGGTTCTGTACTAATTCTCAATGCAACACATCTGAACCGATTGAGTACTCTAGTCGATAGTGTACGAATGGAGTATGGTATATCGCCTAATGGTATGAAGTGTGCCT
Organism: Ignelater luminosus; assembly: GCA_011009095.1. Taxonomy (NCBI): domain Eukaryota; kingdom Metazoa; phylum Arthropoda; class Insecta; order Coleoptera; family Elateridae; genus Ignelater; species Ignelater luminosus. The sequence goes on from VTPC01089974.1 coordinate 473,873, forward strand.
CAGAAATTGATTAGTATCTTCCAATTAGGTAAAAGAAAGAGACTAAGGAATCCTGCACCGTAAAAATTCAAAAGACGTCAGCGAAAAAGCACAAACAACACGAGAATGAACAAAAACTGTTTAGTAAGATGTTATTGCAACTGAGGCTCAGTGTCTATCGTAATTACTGAGTAATTAACTAGACTAGATATTACATGTCGGCACAAAATTCTCTTTTTGCAGTTCTATTTAAGTAAAGACCGACAAGGCCAAATTGATACTCATTTCGAAGTTAACATTTACATGGCAAACATCTAACTATTAATAAATAATTATAATAGATACATAATAGACGAGATTCCCTGTTCAAATCGTTTCGCAGCACAATATAAGTAACTAAAACTACTGTTGCAGTAATTGAACCCAAATGACATGTTAAACGACATAATATCTTGAATTTGATTGAATTGAATTGTGAACATCACTACTACAACAAGAAATAGCAAAGAGTCAGGTTCATCAATGCAAAGAAATCACATCTGAATGGATCTGATGATATCCAGTGTTTTTGGCGATATTTTTGCGAGAACTGCAATAAGCAGAAATATCGAAAAATATTTTAGAATGTCGGATTGTTTTGTTACCGATTTAAAAGGTTCTCTCTATACCTACTTTTGCTTGGTTTGAAATGATAAAAACAATATATTAGAAATTTCGTAAATTTTATCACGCCAGAGTTTAGGGCATTATATAACTATGTCCAGAAAGTAGGTTCATTTTCTATTTCCCGTCGTTGCAGCGATGCATTCGCAGTTCCGCGCATTCGCGGCAATGACCTTGTATCGTTACTAAGCGATTGGCGCCATTTTGAGTTAGTTATCTGCTGTTATCGTGTCACAGTGCTTGTTTATAATGGCGAAGGTAATTGAAAATTCCGCCGATTGCGAGATTAGATCAGTGATTCGGTTTCTCAATGCGAAAAATTTGAAACCAGTGGACATTCATCAACAGCTCTCTGAGGTGTATGGACAGAATGTAATGAGTTATTCTATGGTTGTGAGATGGGTAAAAAAAATTCAACAATGGCCGTGTAAACGTGCACGATGAAGGAAGAAGTGGACGTCCATCATTGGTTAATGATGAACTCGTTCATGCAGTGAATGAAAAAATTAGAGGAAACCGTAAGTTTACGATTTCTCTTCTTTCTATGGAATTTCCCCTAATTTCACGATCCCTTCTTCATGAAATTGTTCATGACAAACTGGGATATCGAAAGCTTTGTGTACGCTTGGTACCGAAAACTCTTACCGAGGATCACAAGAAAAAACGCCTAGGTGCTGCTCTTGAATTTTTGACTCGTTATCACAATGACGGGGACCATTTCCTTAACAGTATAGTGACTGGGGACGAGACTTGGGTAGCCTATGAGACACATGAGACAAAACGGCAATCGATGGAATGGAGGCACACATCGTCACCAGCAAAGACAACATCGAAGCCGAATTTGACAACCCGGAAAATCATGTGCACAGTGTTTTGGGACAGATGTAGTGTTCTTTTAGTGGACTTTCTACCACGGGGCGAAACAATTACCGCTATTGCTTACTGTGATACGCTAAGGAAACTGCGTCGTGCAATTCAGAATAAGCGCCGTGGAAAGCTCACTAGCGGCATTTTGTTGATTCATGACAATGCTCGCCCCCACACTGCAAACCTTACACAGCAACTTTTGACTAAATTTGGATGGGAACAATTTGACCACCCACCGTATAGTCCGGACCTTGCTCCCAGTGACTTCTTCCTGTTTTTAAGCCTAAAATCAAACCTCGCTGGCAAGAAATTCAATGACGACGATGAGATTAAAGAACATGTTGCAACTTGGTTACAGTCACAGGCGTCAACGTTTTATGACGAATGAATACAAAAATTAGTGCCACGCTACGATAAATGCTTACAAAATGGTGGTAGCTATGTTGACTAATAGTTTAAGGTCTACAGATTCTTTTGCAATAAATTATTTTTCCTAATATACATTTGTTTCATTTTACCAGTAAAAATGAACTTACTTTCTGGACATAGTGATATTAATCAGGTGTGTGGAACAGAAGCAAGCTGTAGTTAGGTTACTATTAGAAAATATTGGAAACACTCCCATAACTTCAAGATTTTATCAGTATTTTAATTTCTTAACAGCCTCACATGAAATTTTTTAAGTCGTTATCTACTATAAGGTGTTTAAAAAAATTACTTTTTTACTAAAAAGTCAATAAAAATAAAAAATGTTATGAACAAGCGAGTTAAAGTTTACGTTAAATGAAAAGGAGGTTCATTTTATCCTTTTACAGAAACCTATCAACATAAAACCATTTAATATTGAAGAGAAACGCAAAAGTTAAGTGGAAAATGCGAACGTGCATGAATTATTAACTACCGGTTACATTTTCTTCTATACAGGTTATCGTTTTAAGTCAGCATAAAAAGATTATTATTGGTTTAATAATATAAGTCATTATAAGACAAGACAACTTATCTGCCATAAAATGAATGTCTCTCGACACTGCGAAGCCCTTAGAGACAGGAGTCAATTTCACAGCCCGATGAAACTTGAACTCCATTAAACACGGCCTATGAAAAGACTTTTCACTGACTTCGAGAGTTTCGACCTTATTCTAGCCATAACAGCCTTGTTTGTTGAAGAGAGACGCACACTTCACACCGACAACCGCGTTATTAATTTCACGACAGGATACACATAAGGGCCCGTTTGCGCAAATATGACGTGAAGAAGTGTCTTATACTGGGCGTAAATAAATAACTCTATAATTTTCTTTAAGGGCACACAAATTGGAGAACTTGTTGTGCGTTACTAATTAAAATTAATTTCTTTGAGCCAAGTTTACATGTTCATCTATTTTACCCACTTTTCCTTCAGATCTCTATTTTATAGGAACTAATTAAACAGCATGTTTACTTAGATAAAAATTGCTAACGTATTATTAAACATCATAATTAATATTCTAGTACCGTTTCATTAGTTTGTTTTTGTCTTTGGCATGGAAAGATATTACCAGCATTAACTATCTTCATTATTAGAAGTACGGAATATCCAGTATGAAACTACAACATCTGCATGAAATTAGAGAAAACTCTACGAGAAACAGTCTGCGCTTAATGAAACGAAATCCTCCAATTCAAAGCAATTTCTGCTCTGTTTCGGTTTAATACCTATTACCTAGGATTCCTTACTATACGGGACGTGATACGCTTGTATACAGCCTAAATTAGCGAAGTAGATCAAAGTATCTTCAAGGACTGGAGAGCATGGACACTGGTTGGCAATTGGCATTGATTCACAATAAATAAAGCCTCTACGTTTAATGAGATCCGCTAGGTAAGTTTCATTTTATGACTTGACGTTCTGTGTTATTCGAAAAGTAATTTCGGAGGTTAAGCGTTTTGATATAGAAATAGAAGCTAAATTAGACGTAGAAGCTTGTTTTTCATTAAACAATTCATTTGGTTTTTTAATATTCTTAAGTTTCTCTTACAATTCCTGAATATCTCATAAGGAAAAAACCAACGAAATAAAACAAAATAAATCAAGCCGGCCTTATTTATTTAGGAAGACAGAAACTCTCTTGTGACGTGACGTTCATTGAGCTTAAAGAACTAATTACACCGCAAGGTCTTTTTAAGTGCTTTTGCACGTCTGGAAAAAGAATTTTTGTGTGCCTTAATACTTTTCAAAACAGGCATCGGTCGACTAATTTTATTTTATTGGGTTTTCTTAATCCGAATTTTAAGTGACCTTGTAGAACATATCTAGAAAGCCTTCTACAGAATGAGTGACTGCCTTACGAAAAATAGCTATAAATCAGATACTTTAGAAGTAAATCTTGGTCTTCAGATGTAATTCTGTATACAAATAAATACCTGTATGGAGCAGGTCGGTTTCGACATCTAGGTTAATAGATAAGGGAAATGTTAGTTTATATTACTTATCTAACGGTAAAAGTTTAAAAATTCACGAGTGGCGCATTGGTTTTAATTGGCTTTATTTTAACAGCTGATTCTAAGGTATTTTGTTGCAATAGATGCAGGACAATCAGATTTCAAAGTATTAAATTGACATTTGTTTTCTACTAGAGGATGGTGGAAAATCAACAATAGCTGAATAAAAAATAATATGAGTAAAGGTATCTCATTGTATGCGGTGATGTTCATTCGGTTTCTCTCTCTGTTTTATGTTGTTCAGTTCTTATGTTCTTGAACTATAATTCTCAGGGGTCTCCTATATATGCTATGTACGTATATCGTTGCGCCGTATCCCTAAACTCTAATTATCGTGTCTGCTCTTAGTTTTTTTGTTTCCCCAGAGTGTGGTATTTTCTAGTCTTTTTTAACGATATTCCAAGCTTCTTCGGTAAGAATGTATATACGAATAGACTGACTATTTAAAACGATGTTACGTCCAACAGGAATCTAGCTAAATCGTGACAAGAAAGATTTTTTCGAGCTCAATATTCTTCTTGTGTATTTCTTGGTGGGCCCTAAAATAGTGTGGTCTACTGTAATGAGAAATCTGTTCTTATTTCTTGGTTTGAGAACTCTTCTTTGTACTCAAATGTTTTATTTGGTATGATTTACGTTTTATTGACTGCATAGGCACTTCAAGAAGTAACTTGTTTTGCAAATTTTTGATCTTGATTGACTAAAGTGCTTGGATTTATGCTCTAGCTCTGCAGCCTGTTAAACGATATTGTAGTGATGATTACGTTTGGTTTTAGATAAATAACTTAGTTATTCTTAGTAGACTTAGTAGCATGAGAACCCAAATTTCTCCTGGTGGAGCTCATTTTCCCAAGAATGTTGAATCTGTATGAAGCAATATCTTTATATTAGAAGATTATATAAAGAGCCATTTTTTTCTCATTTTAAAGTCTTTAAATGGGATCATTTCTGAGAATGTCCACTGTGTATGTTCTACAGGTCAGGCACTACAGTAATTTGTGGCCAGCTTAATCACAGCATTGTTTTACCGCGTGAACCCTGAATTCTACTTAGTAGTTCAAGTAATTTCTGTTGATAATCCATCCAGTCAACCAAGCGCAAATCGAAGATTAAGGACTGCTAGATATTTAGTTCAGTACTAGTAAATGTCGTTTCTGATTCTTGTTTAGAAAGTAAATTAAATTTTTCATTACCATATATCTTTATGTGCTTCGGAATCCACACAAGAGTCAGCATGTTGTAGTCAAGCAGGGTTGTGCGATTTCCTAAGCAATCCCAAACTAGTTTAGGTCTATCTAACAGTTTGCTATTTCTCGTAAGGTAGCCTGGCTGAGCTAGAATAAAGATAATTTTTCCTGATAATTCCTCCTGAAGCTATCCTGATAACGCTGATAACTTGTATGTCTGTGATACCTGGTTGCATATTTCCCAAGTGATGCGATATATTTCGGGTATCCTCCGTACACTCTAGCTGTTGCTAGACAAATCTTTCTGGTTGGAGTGTGCGATGTGATCCTTAATTTTAGTCACTGTGGATGTTATAATGTTTATTGAAGCTTTGACTTACGGACACGGTGTTTCGACAATATCCTATATCTTGATAGCCGTGAGGCAAGTCCAATTCCTATTGCATCTCAACTTGCATGCCCCTATCCTTACCTCTACCTTAGTGACGATATTGGAAGAAAGAAGGCTTAGTACAGTTTGTATGGCTGTGGTTGGCGACAGTTGTTATATAGAGAGAGCTCATCTTTAGAGTTTGGGTACTCTCATTTAATTTTATCTTTGACCCTCCTTTGGCCAGATTTACTCGCTACTTATTTTATTGTCATAAAAGCTATTGCTTGCACAGATGAGTTCCATATTTGTTTGGGTTGAGTTTATGTCTAAATATCTGACTTCCTGGTTTATTTGAACTGCTTGTTGAATCGATTCGGTAGTCTTAATCTGGCCGTTTTTCGTCCGTTGAAAACTACCAGTACAACTTTTTTCCAATTTATCTTGAAGCTCTTCCTGTCTAGAGTTCTTTGCATGACCTTCAAAACTGTGTTATTATATGTCAAAGAAACCTTAGGTACAAAAGTCCTGTCTATTTAAATCCAAACAGTTGTTTATTAACTCTCCTTTGTAAGCATATTATAGGTTGATTGTAGTGATCTGTCGTGCAGTATGTTAATTATTTCTACATGTAAATGCGGTATTTTCCACTTCACTTCACAGCCATCATAGATTTGAAGAGGTAAGACCAAAAGCTCTCCTTGATATCCAAAAAGCTTGTTCGGGCGATTTCTTAATTACTTACCACATTCGAAATTCTCTTTGCTAACTGACCAAGAACGTTGAAACGTATTGGAATTTTCAGTAGAATCTTACAGTCGTACGTTTGTTAGTTACCATGGTTGTTTTGGCTTTGTCAACAAGAAGAGTATTGATCGAGCAATCTTCCTTTTCCATTTATGATAACCAAATGGAAGGCCATATGGCTCCATGAATTCTATACCAGATCCAAAAAACTTGTTGCCAGTTCCATGTTCAAACCTACTGTATGTGTAACGGGGAGTTTTGACATCGTTCCGCTATTCAAGGCAATAAAGAAATCTTTATTCAGCAAGTTGGTAACTTCCTTAGTGAGATTTTACTTCAGCTTTATTTTCTTGCTCTGGATAGCTCTCATTCTGTATCTGTATTCTTCCGCTTTTATAGGGCTTAGTTTACACGTGCTTTCAAAATAATATATTACATCGGTGTGATCGGCGTCGCGTTTAGTTTCTTGCTAGACCTATGTATTTACGACGGTGTTTTTCCTGTGAACATTGATTGGCATCTATTTTTTACTTTATTTTACCAGTTTTTGCCTTTAAACTTCTTTGTGTTTGTTTTTGGTAGGTTGTTAGCGTCTTCATTTATAGTCTAGTCTATCCGTAGTCGTTATCATTGTTTTTGATATAAAACGCATTTCTGTTTTGAGAAACATTGGTGACTTATTCTTTGTCATTTTATCATAGCAATGACTCATTTTGTTTACTAAAATTCTGAATAATTGGTCTTATAGAATTTGCAAAACAAAGAGTTAGACGAAATCGCATTGGGCAGAGTGGAACATTAGACGAAATGGGATTACGGATATGGGCGGATCATTAATTGTATTTACATCAAGAGTAGGAGGCCTGGGACGTAGTATGCAACAGTATCATAGCTGGAACGCCTACAAAAATTACATTGTTATTATTTTGTTCTATTGATTTATGAATATCCAAAACGCGGTGTGACAATTTTTGGTTTACCGAGCGATGCTGTCTGTAGTGCTTAACATAATGGTAGAATGAACATAAAATGGAATGGTTCAACACCTGATGGTTAAATGCCAACGCGAAGAAATACGAATAATCTGACGTTTGAAATTTATTTTTTTCCTTGACCGTTTCAATACGACTTTTTGCTATTTGTGGTCGAACGCTTTCTTTTTGGCGAATGTGATTCACGTACCAATAGACAGTAAATATGCAAAATCCTGAAATTTTATATTTACAAAAAAGTTTGGGACAGATAAATACTACAGTACTTACGGTTGGGACATATAGTATAGAGTACATGTCACGATTGTAGAAGGTATACGAGTGGATTTCACAGATGTCGTTTCATATTACTGCTGGGACTTATTTGTTACCTAAGACTATGAAATATGAAAATACGGTATATTTTGTTACTATCTGTATCCGATAAAAATTAAACTCAACTCAGAAACTAGAGAAACTCAGTATAATGCAAGTAAAACCACTATTATCAACAAACCATTGTCTGCAACCGCATTTAAAAGATCCTGAGCATTAGACTTCAACAACTGGTTGTCTATAAAGAAGGAATCCTAAATTGCTAGAATAACTCATTCCAATACATTTTAAATTAGTCCGATAGGTAGAGTAATGTTTTTTTTGGGGAGTGAGTCTAGGACAAGACTAATCTTATCTATTCGATATTTCGTTTATACAATTAATACCTACATACATTGCTTGTTTTATTTTAAAATTTATTGCTTGATTTTAATTTAATGGATAATAATTAACCGGTGTATTATTCTATTAGTAAGAGTTTCTTTGGTATATCTGATCCATACCTATCAATCAAACTTGGAAAAGCATACTGCAAAGTTTATTATATCCCCGTTCCTTATTGTATCTTAGGGAGTTTCACGAAAAATACTTTGCTGTAATAGAACTTCTAAGTGCGTTGAACTTTTAATGTTGTTCGAAAGAAGATATATCTTAAGATTCATCGTCTTTAGAATATCTGCTTAGATATTGATTTTCCGTTAGTTCACTTGTTGAATTACTGCGTATTTCTTAAGAGGTAATTTAATTAAATGTGCTTGAAGTTTTTTGTGACGCTTAAATACTAAAGGTATTCTAAAAGATGTAGCTTCTATTTTATTTTATGTCGATTTCCTAGGAAAATTAGAAAACAGGCAAATTACTATTTTTAGAGAACCTACTTTCTAAGGAATTCTAAAATGAGCGAATACTTTGTTAGTTAATAAACATTAAAAGAAAAACAAAAAAGCAAAAACTTGTAATTCAGCAGCTTTTAGGGATGGTGAAATTGGAGAAAAGCGATATTGAGTGAAATAGGTGTTGAAGCCCGTCCTTTCTCCTTGAATTAGGAAAGATTAGTATCCTAACCATGCGCTAGACCCACTTTGGAAATTGTCTACCACGAAAAGTGGTTCAAGACTAAACGTAATAGCCTGAAGATGTTCACAGCTTGAGCGTTAAAGTTGTTTATTACATTGAGATGGTGTTTGTAGCAGCTGCACGTTTTTGATTCCGTTAATTATGAAGATGTGTGGTTTATTACGTACTCGGCGTCGATAATTTAATTACTCAGAGATTACCTCGAAAAATCAGAAGCAGAACCAGTAAATTGACAAAGTGTGATTCAATATTTAAGTTTAATTAAGTGTGAATTGATGCTGTGATAAGAAGGCATGCAAGAAACACATTTTGTGTTTAAATACTTAATAAAGATCTGAGAAATAAGGAAAAACAACACTACACTACACCGTTTGCTTCTACAGTGTGCTTCTCTTTAAACGCAATATCACTTCAGGATATATTAGATAACTAAAAATCGTTCAAATTATTTTAACACCGATATCCTTTCTGCTTTGCTGCCATTATTCAAAACGTATTTGAGGCTTGTAAAATGTTATCTAATTACACAGAATGTGTTTGAATAAACGGCAGTATTCATATAGCAGATCCCAGAGTCGAAATTAAGCCTAATTTTCTGTGTAAACTCTCGTCTCAAAGTATCTGGAAAACAACGTGCAATATAAAACTTTCCACATGGTTATCTCTATAAAGCATGTAATATTTATTTTATAAGTCTCCTATTCTTTTGCATTTTAGGGGCGAAATGCGTCGTTTTTGAGCAAAAAGAATTTTTCTACATCTTGAAATGCCATTTTATAGTTATTTACGTAACGAGTTGGGAAAATGATACTTTACAGGCCGAGCAGCCTGCGAGTTCAATGAAGACTCTTCCTTCCCTGACGTGGTACGTACAAAAGTTTTTATGCATATTAAAAAAATTAAGGTCTAAAATAGAAAAATGAAAAAATAAGATTCGATGAATATATCACTTTGCCTGAGCTTTGTTAATCTGTTCTTGATAAAATTAGTCGGGTAAAGTGACGCTTTCGTGATATTTTTGAGTCAGGAAAGTTGTCATTGTAGGTACTATTGCAGAAAAAGTTTATTTGTTCAATACCTTGAAGACTATGCGAATGCATCCAGTGAAGATTTAAGTTGTTTTCAGGCAACATCTTCTTTTCATTGCAAGCCTTCCCTGCTTTCGCTGCTTCTTACTTTACGCCGCTATCAACGGTATCTCGGTCTGTATCTTTTCTTTCTTTGCTGGCTCTAATTAGTCATTGCTCATTGATGTTTTCTTAATAACTTGTTCTATTCGTTTTCATTCTTTATGATTTATTTTCTTCTGTAATTGCTGTTCTTTACACTTCTTCCTTGGTTACTTAGTTTGGTCGGTACATGCTAAACTTCTTTTGTAGACATCTGTTTATAAATATTTGCAAACTGTTTGTAGCTGAGTCAGTAATCTAGGTTTTTCGCATTTATTTAATATCTTGTTTCCCAAAAGTGAATCTTTTCTAGACGTTAATGTTATTGTTAAGTGAGGATTCAAATCATATTTTGATTCTTTACTTTTACTGCCTAATCTCTCGCAGAACAATGAGAAAAATTGAAGATGAGGTATAAACCTTCTTCTCGACTAAAATTCTCTTCCTTCAGCTTTGGGGTATAATACCTAATATTTATATTTTAGCAAACAGTGGATGAAGTAAGTGAACTATTGCTCTTACACCTTTTTTTAGCATGTCTGGTAATTTCTATCTTGTTCTTTAATAGTACAATTGCAATATTGCACTTTTCTTGTTTATTTTGTTTTCTTAGGATAGGATTCGTATAGTTTAATAGAGTCCTTTGAAGTTTCTCTCATTTAATATTATATTTCTTTGATTTACCTCTGTACAAATTAGATTGGTTGTGTTGTAATTTCCAAAATATATCTATCAAAGACAATTGATTCAAAAACGATTTCGAATATGTTACTTGAACATCTAGTTTGTAGAAACTGTAAATCTTGAGGTTTGAAGTTTAACTAACAATAACGATTAGTAAAGTTGAGTCTATATAATATCTTGACCATGGTGGGCACTTGGTTGCTTTTTTGATAGATTTTTGAAAAACATAAGAACAATTTTACCTACCTTGCTAAAGATAATCTAATCTGTTACTGGGGATTGTCAAAACGCGATTATGACCGCTAGTTTAAAAGCAAATAATATGTGCAATACATGGTTGAATAGGCACGGGCCGAATCTTTAGTCAGGCCTTTGTGCGATCTGGCCCGAAACTTGGGTTTCGGATTCAGTTTAAAAGCGTATTCGGTCAGTTGGGCTTTTTGGGGCGGATAGATTTGTCGGTCTTTGTTGTTTATTAGGATAAATTTAGATCAAGCACGCCGATTTGAGTTGTGTTAATTTAAAATTTAAAAAATCACAATTGTTCTTCCCTCTAAAATAACAGAAGAAGTACAGAAAGTAACAACAATGCAACCACGTATGTCTTAAATGTCACTTTCAACTAAAAATAAAAATTTAATATTCGATAAAATGCCAATTTATTTTAAAAACCAAAATCAATAAATCTGATAAACGGTATTTAATTTTGTATATTATCTGTCTTCAGTTTGCTAATATAACATTGAAGAGAAAAGAATTAAAATGTCAAAGTCAAATTCCGGAGATTTTTCCAGATTTAATTGACTTCAACGTTCTGAAATAACAAAATAATTGAGTAAAAGGGTGCACAGAAAAAAAATTAAAATTCGATACTCCTACGCTTATTTACTGTCATCGAGAGGTAATTGTGATGCCAATTGACAGTGATATATTATTTACGGAAAGGGTAGATAAATCTCCACAAAATTATCTTTGGCATATATTTTTAACTCGATTAGAAAGCTGCTAAAATTTTGAACGCGTACATTAATGTTTTTAATTCGGCTTTTCTCCATTTATTTGATTAGCTTAATTACTATTTTGTTATACAATTATGTTTGATGGAGATAGATGTTACGTGCTTCTTATGAAGGGTGAACTTTTATTTTATCGTTTTAAACACAACAACGACACTTAAGTGTCAGTAAGGTTTGTAAACATTCTCTAAGGTCTTCTTAGCTTTTTGCTTTACTATCCGCACGCTTTAAACCGTTTTGATTCTGTATCCACTTTGATACAATTTGGCTAAAGTCATAACGCTTCTTTGAGTTTAAAATAACTTTATTAATAGTTACTAATTATTATTGTGAAATCTCTTCGAAAGGAATTTCTAAGTACTTACTGGTATTTATGATTTTGAATTCTGAATGCGTAAGGTATATTGATAACTTATTAGTTGTTATTATTCCTTTGAATTGACCCTAAAAATAGGACATAGTGAACTTTCCGTCGAACCAAACTAAGTATATGTTTGGAAAACATTTGTGAGCACTGTTACAGTACATGGCAGAATCTCTTCAGAAACTGGGCTGCACCTCGTGCATTGCCAATTGTTCTTGTTTTATTTTCCACGACTATTGCAAATATTTTTAAATTAGTTATGTAGTACAAATTACAAACAATAAAGAAATAGCCGGCAACATTAGTAAACTTGAAATATCAATGACGGTTGGAACATTAATTGTTAAGAAATTATCTTTGGTCTATTTCTATGTAAGTACTTTTTATGCTTTTGCATGTAACTTTAGTACCTGTATGAAAATAAAAAACTTAAATTTAAATCTTTCTTTCAAAAGTCTGGGTGTTGTCCATGTTTACAACACATGAAAATACCGCTCAATGCTTCAACCGAATGCATTCAAAAAGAAGGTTCACTGACGAACTTTGAACACGAGTCCCTATTGATGTTGTTGCGCTACTGCTGGATGTAAATATTCACCTAAGCTGGTTAAGTAAACACTTCTGCAAGCAAACTTTTTTTTTGTAAATGCGTATACCTGAGAAAATTATTTTTCTGTTAAATCTATTTTTCATTGTATTATTGTTTCAAGCACCGATTATTGTACCGATGAAAGGTATTACAATTGATTTATTTTTTTACAAAAACAAAGTAAGGAAACAATAAGGGAACAACTGTAATCCGTCGCAATTCTCTGAACGCTTGCATTGTTGCGTATCTCGTTGAGTAGTAACAGATTTGGCCCTGTTTTTGTTTCGTAGAACAATTATTTTGCTACAATAGTGTTGGAACAAAACAGAGCCAACTGTAAAAGCTTTTTGTACCGAAATAAATTTGTACTCTACAATAAATGAAACTCTTGCCTTGTAACGCTTGCTACTACTTTATTTTCATCCATTCGTATTTACAGCGCGGATTGCGTTTTAAAACTTACTCCCTAAGCTACTTTTGTGCTTGATACGTTTATTCACACGTAATATGTTTTGCACGTACACAATTTATCCGCAGGTGCAATTTCATTTGTAACGTCTAACAATACCTTGACGATTCCATCTAGAGCAATAGAAGTTAAATCCCTGAAAACATGGTCCATACATCGTGATCGAATATCCTGTTAGGATCTCGCAAAAATACAAAAACCCCCAAGATATCTCTTATAAGCTGGGTTTCAATGGAAACATTCATTTTCACGTACCAGAAGCTTAGAAGCTTCGGATTCACGATCCGTTCAATTCCTGGAACAATGGACAGATCCGCTTCGGGCGTGTCACATATTTTATTATTCGGCTCTTTGGGGTTTTGTAAAATATTAGGTACTCGTAGTAGGGCTTAAGCCAGTGTTGAAATTGAAATAAAATGTTATAATTTCCCTTCGAAGCACAGTCAGTTTAAATCTATGAAAACATTAAAATGCGTCTCCTATATTTACTTTTGTTAGATTATCGACTTTTTTATATTTTTCTTACTGTGAATCAGAAAATAAAGTACAGAGGATTTCTGTCTTTTAAGGAGATTTATAAGAAGAAACGAAATATTAAGAAATGTAAAGAAGAACTGCAGTTTTTAAACTTTTCGTTTCACCATAACTCTTTTAATGTGAAACTCAACATCTGCAGGTGTTGCGTGCGTTATATTTCATTAATCCTTAAAATAAAAAAAAACTGACCTGAAATTCAGGCGACAAATGGCTCCTGCAGAAGCGGAAGTAGAAGGTGGAACCGGGTCCTCATAACGTCTTTGAGCCCAATCTGTAACTCGGCCATCAGTCGTTATAACATAGTGTAGGTCGCGTTCACAAGGACACGTCGACAAAATAACCACATGAGCTTCCTCTTCCGGCTGAAACATTAAAAGCATAACAAAATTGGGAAAGTAAAATTACTTTTTTGATTTTACTTTCATTCGATATTTGGGATTGGATAAAATTGGTTTGATATTACGTGGATGTGTATTAGAAATATATAAGAAAATATCTGCTCGTTATTTCTTACCTGAAGAGTATGTTCGACTCCTTCTATCAGCAGGTAACAATCAGAAGAAGAATTCCATTTGTAGATAGGTTCCCTTGCTAAAACATAATGGCTTTCAATTTCTTTTCCTTCGACTGATACCAGTTCCGCCTGAAAGGAAAAGACATGTAATTGTAGATATCGCGTTATAATTCTATTGTTATGAATTTTCTCTTAGTGTATAAGCATCGATTTTATCTCCGTATCATCCCCTAACGTTATTTATTTTCCGTAATTTATATCGCTTTGACATTTTATTGAAATTATTGCTACGTATTGTTCGGCAATCATTTTATTTTTCACCGTAAATGAAATTTATAAATGAAAAACTGATACGGTTGTTTATGCGTCAACTCGTCTACATAACTACAGTTTTTTTTTAAAATTACAGTGCCTGTTTTTTGTAATATTCATAAATCTTATAATTAAAGCACTTTACACCTACAGTGCCTCACTGAAGTATAGGCACAGCAATAAAGTTTTTATTTCAAAATAAGAAAATATTATGCATTATAAGCTACATAGGCTTTTTAAATATTCCATTTACTTAGTTATTGATCATTAAAGAATACAAGAATTGGTAGGCAATTAACTAAAAACATTAATAACACAAATGTAAATACAAAATACTGTCCGCAAAAGTATAGGCACGTTCACATTACGCGATGTGTTATGGGAAAGCTTACAGACATCTATATTACATATTTCCCTGAACACATTCAGGGGCTGCCCTGAAACAAATAATCTGCTTAAGTATCAAAAACTCAGTCAATGTACCTTCTTAATTAGTGCAAATACGTCGCAATGGGGGAAAAGGTAAAGAGACTACAGTAGAAGAGAGGAAAATTATTATTAACCTTTATAAAGAATACCGATCGTATCAAAAAGTTAGAGAAATAGTTAAAAAGAGCCGGTATACAATTAGGAACATCGTACAAAAATGTCTAAACAATAAGAAGATAGAAAATGAACCCAAAAGCGGCCGACCGAGAAAACTGACCGATAGAATGGAAAGAACAATTTTAAGAAAAACAAAACAAACTTTTAAGATCACTGCCTCAGAACTTAAAGCAATCCTGAGGGAGCAATTTGATCTGGTTGTTCATCATGAAACTACACGTAAAGCACTAAGGCGTGCTGGGTTTAGTTTGAGGATAGCAAGGAAAAAACCTAGTATTTCGACAAAAAATAAAAATCTCCGCTTAAAATTTGCTCAAGAGTTTATTACAAAAAATAATGAATTTTGGAACTCGGTTTTATTTTCAGATGAAAGTAAGTACAACTTATTTAGAAGTGATGGACGTATAAGAGTGTGGCGACGTCCTAACACTGAATTTAACAGCAAGAACATACAGCATACGGTCAAGCAGGGAGGTGGTGATGTGTTAGTATGGGGTTGCATGTAATCTTCTGGGGTTGGGAAGTTGGTATTTATTGACCAGATAATGGATAAAAACCTCTATTTAGATATCTTAAAAAATAATCTACAAAAAAAGTGCGGATAAATTACGTTTACAAAACTGGTATTTTCTTGGACAATGATCCTAAGTACACGGCATACACTGTGCGACAATGGATATTATATAACACACCTCACACTTTACCAACCCCACCCCAGTCTCCAGATCTCAACCCCATAGAGCACCTATGGAGAAAAGAATTAGGAAACATCAGATCTCCGGTAAAACGGAGCTCAAACGACTTCTTCTGGATGAATGGAATCAAATCGAACCTGATGTCACAAAAACATTAGTCAATTCAATGCACGACAGACTTTTAGAAGTATTAAAGCAAAAAGGAAGAAATACTAGGTATTAAATTGCATATGTTGTCATATG
This sequence comes from Ignelater luminosus, assembly GCA_011009095.1. Taxonomy (NCBI): domain Eukaryota; kingdom Metazoa; phylum Arthropoda; class Insecta; order Coleoptera; family Elateridae; genus Ignelater; species Ignelater luminosus. Next base: position 489,749 of record VTPC01089974.1, read on the forward strand.
TCACATAAATGTGCCTATACTTTTGTGTATACTTGTTTTTACAGAATTTATTTGTTTTTTGTCATAAGTTTGTGTTCAGTTTTATTTTTTGTATTGTATTTATGTAGTCGAAACCACTAAATAAAAGTCAATATAGTACGTTTACCTTTCATCTATGTACTTTTTCTGTTTTAGTATTCTTTTTCAAAATATTATAACTGTGCCTATACTTTAGTGAGGCAGTGTATGTACTATGTAAGTGTATCACTACTGCGTATCTAATGTCGAAATAGACTGAATAGCTTTTGACATACGTTATCCAAATTCCAAATTATTTATGCAAATAAGCGAATGTTTTGATAGTTGCGCTTACTATCCCTTCTGTGGTTCTACTAATCTATTAGTGTTGCTTTAAATGATTTCATTATGCAGAAAGTTTAAAAAACAGTGCCGACATACAGGATACATTACTAGACATTTTTTCTTGATGGAATTTTGGGCAGTTCTACAGTTGAGGAGCTATTGACATCTGAAACTTACTTATCACTGGAAAATATATGGAAATCCTAACTGTATTTATAAAAATATAGCAAGAAAAACTATTTGCAAACGTGATTGTAATTACTCAGTATAATAAGATGAGATAGTTTCAGAGATAAATAATTTCAGACGAAAATGGCTAAAACTATTCATATTGTTTTTAGGCTAAACTAAGCGTGCTTTGGTTTATTTCTGTCAGAAAGACAAACTTACAAAAATTTGATAAAACTTTAAAGTAACTAAAATTACGAAGATTCTTCGTTCATTCTTTAAGAATAACATTAGTATTCTACAGTGTATGCATTTAAGAAATGATCTAAAAATGACGAAATACACTTGTTGCCTCTTTTACAATGAGCTTTGATACGAGTAGTGTCTGTTACTTTATTGTGGAGCTTCCTGTATAATTAATTGCAATTTCAACATGAGCAGAAGTTATTGATGTACTATTATTTTAATAGAATCTCTTGATAGTTTTTTTGTTACTACTGAAACACTTTCTATAGCAGACGTCTTAAACTATGTTATGTTAGGGAGTGCACCATGCATGCCTTAAACTGATAAGCTAAGCTAAGCTGAGCTAAACTGATACTGACGTAAGTGAGATGTTTTGTTAGAAAGTTAATTCCAGTGTCTGCCTTTCAGTACACGGATGAAACAACAGTGTGCTTGTACGTTGTGCTTTGAGTAAGTTTCGAAGCAAACGCAAAACAAATGCGTAATGCAGATCTCGTGTTCTGAGCAGAACCGATTTTAACCTTAACGTTTCCGTTTTAAAATCTGAAACGCAATTCTCAGCGTTAGCGCGCTGAGTAGAAGTTTTGAGTCACGGAGTTCTCTAACAAACCGTAATTTTAGAAATATCACTGGATTATGCCTTTGGAAAATTGTCGAATTTATTAGTAAGCAGTCGTTTTTGAACCATTCTGATCATCTTCTTTGAGTACCATATTGTCTGTAAAACTGAAATTTCTTACCAATACTCGTAACCTTCTTGATCGTTGGCAATCAGATTTTATAGTATTTCCTCACTTGAAGATTAAAATTTTAGTTTGTTGGTTCCTTTTGAGGAAATTCTATCCTATTTGTTTATGAAAAAAATGGTAGTTGGTACAATACGCCCCAAGAGGCAAAGATGAGAAGATAAATTATAGTTGTATCAATAACAAAAAAGAACACCCATTATGAAATAGAGGATTATTAAAACTGTAGGTAATAATAAACAAACGAATTACTTCGTACTGTCCAATAAAATGACTGTTTAAGCTGTAAACATCTGCTAAACTTTCCCATTTCCCAAATCTTTGCATAACTATGACAAAATGCTTTCTAATTGTTGCTAGAGCACTGATTGGAGTTAGTGATTATTTAGAACTGTTATACTCGATACCCATATTGTGGTTTGCATGTTTTGTTCAAAGCTCTTTCACGTGGAGAACTTTTGTAAGTTACTAGTAGTTTGAAATGCGTTGGAACCGCTATCCAAGTTTTGGGATCACCTGGTGTTCAAGCAACAGCAAGCCTTTAAATGTCAAATAAATCTTGTTATACCGGGTGTACCATTAGAGTTCACCTTTGTTAACGTAAAGCAAACATATTTGAACTTATTATGTAAGTTTACCCATACGTCCATAAAGTAAACTTGTGAAGAGATTCTACAGAGACTAATGAGGATGGTGCTGGCGCCCGTTCAATTTGACTCATTTCCTTACCTGAACTTCTGAAAACAGACCGTATAACGTCGAACTACCCCTATATCCGTCCTGCCGAACTAGCCACGTGGTAGTCCGCAATTTATGCCATGGGTAAGTTCCCGTTGTGGGTCTTTAATTGTCATATTTTCCGTAACAACACATTAAGAGGTACTTTCTTCAAGCTTGATTCTTGGGCCATAAGAATAAAGTTCAAATAGAACGCACGCAAAAACAAATTGGTAAACATGAATTTCTTCACAAAGATAGCATTCTTAACTTGACATGAGACCACCGTACCATTCAGGGTGAACGCTTAATTAAAATGAACCACGAAGAACCATATTTACAATTCCACTTATTAACGAAATTAAATATAACTTTTGTTTCACAAAAAAATGAGTTACATACTTAGATTATGCAGTTTAATACAAAAAAATAAAAAGCCTACAAAAGAACGAAGAAAATAATCACAAAATGCTGATAAGTGGAAACTTCAATTACAAAACTTACCAAAGTTCAAGAGATTTACTCGTAAATAACAGCTGTGTGTTAAAATAAAATTTAAATTAAAACAATCAAGCTTTAATAAAAATGACTTTGTTTACCAGATAATAATCAGTTTCAGTTGTGCCTAGGCTTCTAAAATCTGTATAAACTGATCTTGTTAATTTAGTCTATTTTTAAGATTATGTATCATACAAAATGACGCATCATGTTTACTACTCAAAAAATTCGAAACTGATTATTTTGCATTCACAAAAAATTCTGAAAACACCTCTCAGCCTTATCATGCTTCAAGAGAGAGACACATCAAAGGAAGCATTCTAAATTAATTAAAATATGTATATCTACAAAGAAGTCTGCCATATTTCTTGCTAAATTTAAAAACATAGATAAGATCATTAGTGAACACGTTACTGTAATTATTATTACCAATTTGAACATTTATAAGATATGATATAATACAAGTTATAATAAAAATGAATGATCTTTATATCATAAAAAACGTTCCGAACTTAAATTGGGATATTTATCTCTTTTTGGTAAGGCTATAAATTTCGTTAAAGAAAAAGAGCACGTTGTGTGACTATAATTTTAAGGCCTGTAAAACTTCCTGAACATTACCTGACAGTACATGGTCTTGCACTCAAAGTTCGAAATCGATAAATTTAATTCAAATTTAAAACAATGTAAACAGCGGTTTGCTTTCTCTATTATACCAATACAATTTGGAATTAAATATCTACGTTTCTAATTATGTATACTAGGTATAATTACTTCTTTGAATTCTTACAAAGTTTTGTTTACATAGCTTTTTTGTTATTCTGTGTATTGATCATACTTTTTTATATTTCAATATTTTAAAATTCATTTTGCGTTTGATATTTCAGTTAGCACGCAAAGAAAGTGATAAACTTTTAATCTCCCAACATGCACCGGCCATAAAGTAAATCTTATTATGGGCTCGTGGGATGTCACAGAACATGAAGATAGCTCCATTAAATTTTGAACTTCACGTACAACACTACGTAAACAAGGTTATAAAGAATCGTAAAACTCCACTAGTAAATCCAAAGACCGACAATGGATTTTCAGATGCCTGTGCTGCGGAATAATATGAGTGTTCTGGGTTTCATATTGAACTTACTTCGAGAGACAACTTTGAATTTTTATCTCCGTAAAAATTTTCCTGCGTATAAATTTGAAGAGATTTTATCAAGTTTAGAGGAATGTAACGTTAAAAAAAGAATGTCACAGAGTAAATTTTAGATAAGAGGTAGAAAAAGAATTTGGAATGTAATTATAACTGAGCGGTTGAGCATGCTTTTCTTTATGAGTGTCTGGAAATTTGCCCTTTTTCCTCTTGAATATTTTATAATGCACATATTTAAGAGATAATTTATATTCAACATTTTTTTTAATAAACATGGAAAATGTGTTAACTATAAAAATAAGAATTTATTACTTGATCCATTATAGTAAGCAGACGATGACACGGACGACATTATCAAACAGAGATGATGAACGATGAAGTAAAATTCGATTCAAGTTTGTCACCGCTTTTACTTGGATATAATGTCTGATACTTTAAAAATAATAGATAATTTTTGCTTTAACGTAAACAAATCGATTCAAGTCCACTTTAACAATCGTTGAATCAATTTATCCAAGGTATTCTTGCCGTGAATACAACTGTGAAAATGACAACCCATAGTTGTATCAATTCGATCTTTCATGTTTACAGGATTAATTGGAACAGTCCGGAATATAAAATATCCAGCAATTTTGGTCGGTGTGTCGACTAATTAAAGGTAAATGTTGATTAAAGCTCAGATACATCAAAGTGAGTTTTCAATTAGAAATTGCTAATCAGAGTATTTCGTTTGACCGGATGCTGTGTTTAGTTTTTCCTATAAATAATTGAAAATGTAGGCAAATGCCTGTTTTTGGTATAATTATTCATGTCATCTGGTATCCATAAAAATACTTGAGAAAGCATCGTGTTACTTTGCGAAACTTTCTTTTGTCATAAAAATATATATTAAAAGAGAAAAACTGCTTGAGAGGATTGGTAAAAAAGCAATTACTTTAGAGCAAAGGAAATCATGAAAGCTAAGCTCAAATAGAATCAGCTTTCATTTTAATCATACCGTGAGGCGTTGTTCGTTTCCAATTAATTGATTTATAGCAGAATCCCATTTTCGAGACAAAAGCTGTTATTATTGTTCATTATTCAATCTTGTGGTGTTATAAGTTACACTGTTATTATTACCAGCTTTTTAGATATTAATAAAACAAGTAAAATCCTTGTAAATTTAATACGTCGATAACTAAATAAGTTATTTTTCATGCTGACCTATTTAATAATTTTTTTTAGATTATAGCAAAGCATTTGACGTTGTTAACAGAGACCTACTTTTAGCGAAATTACATTTTTATGGAATCTCCGATGAAAATTTGCAGTGGTTTAAAAATTATGTGACAAACCGGTTTCAAATGGTAAAAAATGATAATAAGATTTCTGAAGAAACTGAAATGAATTATAGTGTCCCTCAAGGAAGTGTTTTGGCATCTATCCTTTTCACAATTTTTACGGCTGATCTTCCAAATTCTTTGCAACATCAATGGGATATTCACCAATATGCAGATGATACTCTATTATATATAAATCGTGTTTACCAGAAAAAAGTAATGACTTAATTACAGAGCTCAATCTTAATCTGCAAAATATTCTAGAATGGTCGAAAAAGAACGGATTGCGTCTAAACTCTGAAAAAACCATCGTGATGTGTATTGGTACAAGAAATTTAATTTATAAAGCTAAAGAGAATGCTAGAAACCAAATTATGTTAAATAATTCTATTCTAAATGCTAGTGAAAGTTCCCGCGATCTTGGATTAACTATAAACCATAATCTAAATTTTGAAAGGCATGTTGTCAAAAAGTGCAGCCAGTGTTACATGAAATTCAAGTCTTTGTGGAAATTTAAAGATATTTTACCGCCAAATGTGAAATGGAATTTAGTTGACGCCCTTATCTTACATCATCTTGATTACTGCAGTTCCGTCTATTTCAACTTTTTAACATATCGAATGAAGAGTACCTTGCAAATTCTTCAAAATTGTTGTTTAAGGTTTGGATATCAAATTAATAAAAGATAACAGTTTAAATATTTTAAAATTGGAAAATAGATTTACACTTTTGTATGGAACAGTCCTATTTAATGCTTTAAAATCAAAAGAACCATGTTATTTATATAAAGTATTAGTTAAGCTATCAACAATACATAGTTGTGATTTACGTAACATGGATATGTATACAATACCTAAGCACAGAACTAACAAATTTAAATGTTGTTATGAATTTAGAGCGCCTAAAATATTTAATAGTCATATAAATTTATTTCAAGAGTGTACTTCAACAGCTCAGTTCAAAAGACGTTTTAAAAATTGTTTATTAAATTTCCAGAAATTGTGATATTTAATTATTTGTTTATTTTGTAAGGGAGAAAGTGAAAAACAGCCTTGCTGACCTTTTTTCCCATTGAACGTTAATATCTTTCTTTTTTTAAATATATATTGTATTATTACGTTCAATAAACATTATTATTAGTATTATTATTATTATTATAACAGAATTGTTTCTGAATAACTGAACATGCTTTGGTTTTGATTTTTTAACTAGTTGAAACCTTGCACTTTCAGTAGCTTTTAATTATTAACCTAGCTGTATATTTAGATACTATTACTTACTTTAGAAATCCAAATGGTGTGTTTTAACATTTTCTGGGCCAATTCAATATTTAGATACTAAATTTTCTTGAGTCTACCTCAGGTTACGAACACAGTAATACTGTACAAAATAAATAAATATGTAGGTATAAAGATTTCAGCAGTATCTAAAATGCTAATTGTTCAGGGCGTTTAAAACATTAACCGTGATTGTGAGCGGCGAAGGTTCGATTTTAAGAGAAGCTAAAAGAATTTCCGCGTAAGGGCAGGGTGTCTCACTCCAGATATCGAAACAACATCGGAAAGGTGTGTTCATTTAAAACCCAGAAAGCATTTTATGAAAATCTAGCTAATATTGAAAAAAGGCGCGCAGGAAGCCTTTTATTAGAGAAAGCAATGGACTTTTCTATTGTACCCTCTAATAAAAGATTTTCTTTCAACCTATTTTGCATGATAGTCTGGTTTTCACAAGATTTTTTTTGGTTTTCAAATCAGCACACTTTCTCGATATTTCGTTGTATTCAAAGTTAGACAAGCTGTCCTTACTTCCCTAGTTTATACTAAATTTACAGTGTTATCCTTTTGATACACTTAATCTTACATTTTCATTAAGTTACTTTGTAGAATATGACCAGTGGGGTATTAGAGGGGGAACGCGGGGGAACGGCGTTCCTCTTTCGTTCCTCTAGTTAGCAATAAATACTAAATATTCTTTTAAAAACCTAATTATTTTTGTATAGTAAATGTGTAATATGATAATCAGCGTTCCCCCACTATTTGTTTTGATTTTTTTGTGTTGAACGCTGCTGCGACCAACTGCAATAATCGCTGTTCATCTTTAATATTTTGGCTAAGCACATGATTCTTGACATAATTCCAGAGGAAAGAAATCTAACGGTATTAGATCAGGTGATCGTGCAGGCCGGGGTACTGCAGAATGCATTAATTTATAGCATAAGAAGTCAAAATAACCCTATCATGTTTACATTATTAGAATTGTGACAACAAGAGCTATCCTAAACAACTTTCAATTGTTTTTCCGCCTATTTAAAACAATGAGGTTGCTAATGGTTACTCAAAACCGCAACGTTGTACAGGAATTTTGTTAGCATATTTTAATAGTGAACAAAAAGTGGCAATGGCAAAGTAATTTTAGTTTTCCGATATCTCTTCAAATAAATAAAAGAAAAAATAATAAGAAAATTGAGAAATCTACTTTTTTTAAAATATCTCTGAAACTATCCAAGATATCTAGATTTTGCAAACGCCAACAAAAAGGTCCTATAAATAACCAACTTTCATTCCATTTAATCGATCCTGTATCTTTTACTGTTTCCAAGATCCCCATGCTGTGCATCCTTGTCTTGGACACACTGTATATCCCTTGCGATATTTCAATGATTAATAAACTGCGTTTTCAGAGATTTCTCTGATTACGGTATTGCTCTACCATACTGGATGATTTCATCATACCAGTATCTGATGAAGAACAGCAAACGACTACGTGATCGAAATAGGCAAAAATAGTTACTTTTATGAAACTTGGAAATTAGTTCCATTTTGGAACGGTTTCTAAAAAAGTTATTTCTAAAATTGCATGCGTTGCAGCTGCAATATAATTACAAATATGTAGTAAGAGACCAGCATACGAGCATGATTATTTCTTGGTTAAGAAAACAGGTGAAGTACTAAAGTGAAAATATCATACACCAAAACAGAAAAAAAAGATTGAGAAGGCAATCAGCAACTGTACTACCCACTTGTATATCCCACCCAATAGCAAGCGCAGGAAACAGGAAAGTTACTTAACTACTGACGATCACAAAATTCCCTTGTTGTTAAATAGGTCATTTCTAAACTGGAAATGTAAAAATATAATTTTCGGGAGCACAATAATATACATGGTAATTGGACTTCTGTAAAAATCTTCTCTATAAAATATTATGAATATTAAGCTGCTTCAAGGGACTGAAAAAACATTTTAAAATTTTTTAGTATTTTATTGATTTTACTATCAGGGGCATAATTTCTGAGACGACAATAGGACCATGGTATCCGGGTCCACTAGGATCAGTGTATCGGCCTGAAGGTTCTTAAAGAGGGATTCTCAAAAATCTGAAAGAAGATTTATAACCCTGCAGGAACCTAAAGGTCTACAAAAATCTATGTTTTTGCAAAAACAAAAAGCCTGTATCGACCTAGAGGCTCGTTATCTGCTGGTTCACAAAAACGCAAAATCTCATAAAGACTAAAATGCTCACAAAAATAAGAACGACGTAACCATGAAGGTAAAAGAAGGCAAACGTTTATATAATGACTATTCGCCTTTTAAAACCTACTTCCAACAAATTAATTTCGAGTAAATTTCTTGATACAGTGAAAGTCTTTCTAATGTCTATACATGGCTCTCCATAGCGGATCATAATTTCAGTTCGTGATGCTTGGACGACCGCCATGGAAGGCCTGCTATTGATTATAATTTTCTTAGCATGGGCTAGCAGCTAGCAGGAGCAAACAACGTTCTACTTTCAAGAGGTCATATCTGACAAGGGACATGCATGAACTATACCTCACCGATTTTTTTCAAATTCTAAATATGTAGTATGGGTCAAAACATTAAACACGTGCTTTTTTTAATCGACTGAGCTCAACGTTAAGGGGTAAAAACCATCCTTAAAATCCCGGTAAATTTTATTAACGCTCTGTAACTGCCAAATGGTAGTAGACATAGAGGTAGTTCAAATTACAAAGTTTAATAACCTTTCATCCCTTATCAGGGACCATCCTCAACCCCCACTCCTCGAAATCCACCTACTATTAAATACTTTTTATTTTTTCTTGCTGATTTCTTTTGGGCTTACTTATTATATAATTTTAAACATTTAGGAGTATTTCGTTTTTATGAAATCGTGTTTGGCAAAGATAGATTTTCTAAAAGTTACAAGTTACAAAGTTACAAGACGTACTTTTACCAAATGTGTGAGAAAATGTTATTCTTTTGTTAGATTCTTGAAATGATCATTGCCTTGTAGTAATGCAAGAAGTTATTCCACCAAATACAAATTTTTAATTAGTGTTAGTACCAAAAGGTACAACATAAGATATTCAACCTTTATATGTTTATGATTTTCGTAAATAGGAGAATTTTGAAGTTGATGTATTATATTCATACTTAACATCTCTTACTATGTATGTAGAAACTGAGCGCAACCGCATAACAAACAAACAAGGGTAAATTTTAGAAAATCTGTTTTCGCCGTAGGAACGCGAATTTCAAAAGAACAAAATGCACCTAAATTTTAAAATTTCATAGTAAATAACCTGAAAAAATCAGTAATAAAATAAAAAGTATAAAAAAGAGGGTGAGTTTTAAAAGGTGGGGGTTGAGGGTGAACGTAAACGAAAAATCTGTTAGTACCGCCTGGTATGAGATGAAAAGCTATGAAACTTTGCGATTTGAACCATCTTGATATCTACTACAGAGCTTTACATAAAGTTTACCGGATTTTCGAGGGTGGTTTTTATCCACTTAACGTTGAGCTTAGCCGATACAAAAAATACGTGCCTAATGTCTTGACCCGTACTACTTATATATCAAGTTTCAAAAAATCGGTAAGGTATAGTTCATGCATGTCCCTTATGAGTCAAGAAAGTCTCTTCGAACAAACAAACTAGCAAATACCTTTTCTGTTTTATTCCAAATTCTTATTTCAAAAGAGCATAAAGCTCAATTGGCCGTGAAAAGTTTACAAATAAACAGCTTTTTGCGTTTGAGATGATGCAAAACTCTGTCGGCAGAAAATCCCTGATTAATCAAATTGTGGAAACTTTTAAACAGGAACAAATTTTCTGGACAGAGCCCCTATTGCAGCCGAATCTGCACTGGAAGTTTTACGTGTTTCATGGCAGTCCGCTACTCAAAATAACCGATATTCCTGTAGCATAAATAGAAAGGTATAGAAAATCAATTCTATAATAATCTTAGTGTTAATTGAATCGTCGATAGAAGACCCTTCGAAGTGGTGCAAACATATTGGTCAATTACACATATTTATCAATAAAGGATAAACATAACTTGCAAACTTTTTATCGATATTAAAATAAAAACCAGTCAGACATAAGGTAAGAGAACTGTTAGAAGAAGAAGCTAAGAATGAGTTTCAATAATCAACAGAAGATGTATGAAATGAAGTAAAGGAAGTAGGAAAGTACCTGAAAATCAAAGAAAAACGTATAACGCCAGAACAATTAATTCTACGCTTAAGCAAGGTCTCGTCTATAAGTTAAAATCGATGTTTCTTGGTTTTTACAAAATCCATCAAGCTAGTGTTAATGATACTTACGCCGCGACGTTGGAAAATCTATTTTCATAGAGGTATTTCTTGCAACTTGGCTCAGTTTATATTTATTTAATTTTCTAAAATGTTTGAAAATTTCTTGACTTACCTTTCTCATCTATTACTCTGAAGCCATGTCTAAGTTCAATAATTATTTGAAAATATCTTGTATACTTTATACTATTATATTTCCTATGATTTCAGAATGGTGCTGAATGTTTATGTTAATAAATCGGGTTTCTTTATAGTATCTAAAAGTATTTTGTTTTTTGAAGAAGACATTTGGGCTATTATTGTAATAGTGTTGAGCAAAGCTACGAGGGTGGTCTGACAAGTTTCCGACCTCAACGTGAAGATGGCAGCACTCGTAAATAAAAGCTACTGAATTTCGTTGTTCATCTGTTGACAGTTACTCACCAAAGTTTCAGTCATTTTGGATGCGCAGTTTTTATGTAACAGTCGTTTGAGTGAGTTGATGTGAGTTTTTTTTGTGAAAATGGACAAAATCGAGTATCGAGCTGTCATTAAATATTTGTTTTTGAAAGGCAATACGCCTTCGCAAATAAAAGATGAGTTGGATTTTGTGTATGGGGACCCTGCACCATCATTTACCGCAGTGAAATTTTGGGCTGCTAAATTTAAACGTGGCCGTAAGAGCTTGGAAGACGATGAACGTTCGGGACGTCCAAAAACTGCAACTACCGACGAAAACATCGCCAAAGTTCACCAAATGGTGCTAGACAACCGCCGAATTAAAGTGAGAGAGATAGCAGAGGTTATGAACATGTCAAAAGAACGTGTTTGTCACATATTAAATCAACATTTAGGCATGAGAAAGCTGTCCGCGCGTTGGGTGCTGCGTTTGCTCACGTTAGACCAAAAACGTGTTCGAATGAATATTTCCAACGCTCTTTTGGCGCAGTTTAGGCGAAATAAATCCGAGTTTTGGCGCCGATTAATTACTGTAGATGAAACTTGGATACACCATTATACGCCCAAAACAAAAATACAGTCCAAACAGTGGACTGCAAAGGGGGAACCGGCTCCAAAAAAAAAGCAAAAATTGTCTTTTCGGCTGGGAAAGTGATGGCGACTGTTTTTTGGGATAGTCATGGAGTTATTTTAATCGATTATCTTCAAAAAGGAAAAACCATTACAGGAGCATACTATGTATCATTACTTGACAAACTGAAGGCAGAACTTGCAAAAAACGGCCACATTTGCAGAAAAAGAAAATTCTGTTTCACCAAGACAACGCACCGTCTCACACCTCAGCGGTTGCCATGGCGAAAATCCACGAATTACGGTTTGAACTGCTTGACCATCCGCCTTACTCACCAGATCTAGCCCCAAGCGACTTCTTTTTGTTCCCTCATCTTAAAATTGCGCTCGGAGGACAAAGATTTTCGTCAAATGAAGAGGCAATCACCTTCGTGAACAATTATTTTGCAGAGAAAAATGCCGAGTACTATTTGGACGGGTTACAGAGATGGGAGCATCGCTGGGAAAAGTATGTAGAGTTACAAGGAGACTATGTTGAAAAATAAAAAAAAATTTTCAGAAAAAATGTCTTGTATCTTTGTTAGGTCGGAAACTTTTCAGACCACCCTCGTATATGCCTTATTTCACATGCTTTTAGGTATGCTGTGTCCATGTGGTCATTTATATCCGTTTCAACTTGGCCTGATGTTATCAAAAAAGATTAATAACAATAATTGTCTACTTAAGCAAAATTTGTTTTATACTTCGGTCTATTCAAGTAGGTAATTGAAATACTGAAGAATTAAGATATTTTGGAATATTCTAAATCTCCCACTGACATTATTTACCTATATTTTATATCTTACTAGATCTTGGTTATTTGACAATTTTTATAAACTTAAATACAGAATTCAGTTTTTACCTTTGAGATAAATTAAAAAGAATTATATAGAAAAATTTATTCCCTTCGATAAAACGCTTAGTCTCTTAGTACGGCCCTGTCAAAAGGATTATTTTGGGTTTTCTGACTAACTGGTTTCTGATTAACAATCTCTTGTAAAGACATGACTCTACAACAAGTTGACATTGTATTTTTGTTATCTTTTGAAACTGCAACGGGTGTCTTCAACCTTAATCGCTTCTGTTTCTTTTATACTACATATGTTGTATCAAAATACATATTTTATAAAAGTGCTCTACTAAATAAACTATTATGACCCTTAACAGCAAATTTCTAATGCCGTAAGGCTTCTACTGAAAATAATTCTGTCTACCTTTTTCGTTTTTTATTGTTTCAGAGATATAAATTTTAATCAAAAAGGGTAGTGAGATATTTTACTCACCTGTAAGGCAATAACGTCGCTGTCTGCCATAATGGCAGGAACCACAAAAGTACCTTCTCCAGCAGAAATTTCAATATCCTGACTATAAATAGAAGTAGAGTTGTCATAGACCTTCACACGAACGCGCACAGATTTTTCAGTGCTCATTGCTTCCACCTTGAATGAAATAAAAATTCTATAGAAATACTCAAACGTTTATCTCAAAAGAATCAAGAGAAAATCAATAAGTTTCATAAATATTTGAGGAAAGTTAAGCTGAAAATCAGTTTAAGATTAAAACAGACATGGTTTCTGTATTTTCTCAGGTTTTATTGTAGAAAAATTCATGTTATTTCTCACAACATTTCACTTTATGTCTGATGTAAAATAAAGTGAAATGTCTTTGGGAATAAAAGAAATCTTTATAAAATACAAGATTCACGTGACGGTTTTTATTTTATATACGTGTAATGCCTTTTAAAGTTTCTTATTACGTTTTCACAGATACTTTGGAATAAAAATGGTTTATTGTGAAACCATTAATTAACCCACCTT
>VTPC01089975.1:0-31069 GCA_011009095.1 Ignelater luminosus
ATCTAAAGATCTAAGCTAAATTGAGTACATAGAGACGCTTTTGGTGACATAATGTAATGCGCCACCCCTAGAAAAAGTCCCGAGCAGTCTCGAACAAGCTAGTCGAATGTGCCGGAGAAATCTCGAACTATCGAGACTCTGCCACCGTCGAATGTTCCAGAAGGAACGCGAACTTTCTGGGCTCATCAAGAACCACGCGGAAACGAATATAAGGCGGCGTTGATCGAGCAGAAGCCAGTTCTACAGTCAATCAGCTAGTAGTTACAAACGAAATAAATGTTAAATAGTGATAAATAAATTCTTCTGTGCGTAGATAAATAAATAAGTTAGTGTAAATAAATACTTGTCTACTTAATTCTTTGTCTGTCGGTCCAAATATTTATATATACCACTAAGTAAATTTATTATGATTCTGTAGATGTCACGAACGAGAAAAATTTTGGAAATGGTCTTGGAAGAAAACATTTCCTTCAATGTACCTACCCAGAATGCAGGTGTTGTTGAAATTAAGACAGGTGATTAAAATCAAACTAATGTTTTAAAACGTTACACTGATTTGGAAAAGATTGAAATTCATTCTTTACCAAAGTTATTCTCTTCTACCTGAATTGAAGCTATCAGAATCTTTTACTTTTAACGAACAATGTTTACAGAAAAAAATCGAAGTGGTAAGTAACATTATAGGTACACAGGAAAAGACAAAAAAAATCTATAGCTAGAGAAGAAAAAGTAAGAGACGTAGTTAGTAAGATTATAAAAGTATACACAATGGACCTTTAGTCAGTTTTACTAGCACCTAAATCGAATGTGTCCACTTTATACTATACAGAAAAAAAAACTCGTTGTTCATAATTGTACAATTTATAACATAAAGACATAAAGATTTCTCTGTAACACAAATACAAGTGCCACATAGCAAACTCGGCAGGTTGGAGATGGGGGTGGTTTGGCGATATACTTCATGGGTGGACTATTATCAAATGACAAAGTAGGAAAATGGGTAGAAATCAATGGGCGCCAGTGATAATACTCGATAGTCTCTAGATGGTACAGCGCTGTCACAAGTCTATTGTATGGACGCTATGGTAAACTTAATAAATTCGATAATGCTTTCTTTACATTAATAGAAGGAAACTTTGGTAGTACTCTCGGTATAACAAAGTTTGTTCTATATTTATCAACTCAGTAAATAGAGGAAGCACTAGGTCCTGGATAAGATTGTCCAACTCCAAGCAGTTTACATCTGTTCTGCTCCGGGAATAACTCCAAGACAAACACACCAATAACTATATATACCTAACAAATACATGTATTAATCACCCAACAAAAGGAAATGTAGAGTATGTACAACTAATGGACTATCAGCTATAAATAAACAAATCCTGTAACTATGTGAACGCATATCGGCATATTTTATTGACTTTCTAATGTGCTATCAGCTAACTCTACTAACAATTTGTATTCACCAAATTTATATAACTACAAAAATAACACGGAGAGACGAGACGGCTAAAAATTTCTTTTCATTGTTCGTCTAAACCATAAAACTTATTCGTGTTAAGAATTATTATCATGAATCTTAATTCAATTTAAGACTTAAAATACTAAACAACAGCGAAACTTTACTTAAAGCTCTTGCAACAAAATAAAGAAGTCAACACTACTTTTAAACACCAATAAAA
The DNA here is from genome assembly GCA_011009095.1 of Ignelater luminosus. Taxonomy (NCBI): domain Eukaryota; kingdom Metazoa; phylum Arthropoda; class Insecta; order Coleoptera; family Elateridae; genus Ignelater; species Ignelater luminosus. The sequence goes on from VTPC01089975.1 coordinate 1,683, forward strand.
TTCAGCAGAATTTGACTAACTTAGCGGTTTAGTCCATAGTGTATATTAAATTCCTTGTTTATTAGTAGCACAACACAGATAATTTGTAAATCAATACACGCACTCATGAACTTTAACACTACTGTAGGTACGATGAAAGATACAATTCAATTACTGCTTTGAAGACGACGAGATGACCGTTCAAAAAATCAGTGTAATAAATTTCAATACGAAGTTTTCAAGCGAATTGAAAGATAATCAAAGGGTTACCTCAAGTATCCACTTATCTTTTACGGGAGATACTTAAATAGCCTGGAACGCAACGTTATGCCAACGCATAGGTCCAAAATTTGGCTTTGCAATAAAGCACTTCCAGTTTCACCACGATGCCCGATAATACAATCTGCGACTCAATTTTAACGAGATATTATCGTAAATGATTAGCGGTAAGCAATAGTCTTCCTGACACCAGGGAATTAAGTAATAATATTTTTTAGAATCTCTTGTGGTCAAAGTACAATCAGCAAAAGCACTAAAAACTTCACAATAAAAGACGGTAGATAGAAGTTCTTCACAAAGATACATTTTGCGGAAACGAATGGGCTGCCCGGGGCGACTAGTACGAGAGAAATTGTTCCATGTTTCAAACGGACGTAATGTCTGCTCACTAATTAAAAGATTTCAGACAAAAAATAACAGAGTGAGACTTTTATAAGTAATAAAATTCCACTACTAAGTAGCACAAGTGCGAAGATCTCAGAGCGGTAATATCAATATTCCCACAAAATCTAACGGGTTATGAAATACGAAATCAAGAAATTGTTCCATAAACAACCAAACAACAAATGTGTTTTACTGAAGACAAAGCGATATCCAGCGTGCGTTTAAAGAAATACTAATGTAATATACGATACAAAGAAGAATATATGATTGTAACAGTCCGGAAAATAAAAATCTTTTCGTTTACTCTACTTCTAAAAGACGAAATTGCGTAAAGTTGTGAATTTTCTTAGTCTAGAACAGTACTCAGCAAGCAGAATAACGTGGAATTCATTAATTAATACGTCATTCTTGTTCTACATTGGTTTTAAAAATTTAATTTTTTAGTATGACTTCAAAAAGACGTCTAAGTCACCATTGAATGACGTCATTTCATACATAAATGCGAAGTAACCGATGACCAATAACTAACGTGAAATATATTTCAATATCTTGTGAGTCTCGAAGCAAGAATCAAGAAGATCTGTCTGAATGAACTTTGATTGGAATCTAGATTAAGACTGATAAGACCACAGCATCAAATTTGTTTCATTACTCTTGAACCAATTTCTTACCGGTTTGGTGGTTATTGTTTTGCCAAAGAACGTATGAAGAAGTTTTGCCAACTGCCCAACATAATTGTTCTTTCTATTTAGTATCAACATCTTAAAAAGAGAACAGAAAAGGGGAATCGTCAATATATTTTCAATAATTCTTGAATTAACTAACTCTGGATTAAACCTACATTTTAGTCTTTTAACTATTCATTATTGGAAGGATTTTAATACCGCTTGGTGAAAGGTGCAAATGCGCACAAATCTAAAGTTGCCTGAGACCGCACTAAATCGTGGGACCGGCCCTGGAAGATGTAATTTAAAATCCCACCCAAGTTAAAAATATTTCGATAAGGTTTAAAATTAGTACATTTAATCGATTTGTTTTTGATAATTCATTCTACTTCAATGTGTTGTTAATTAGACTTTTTTTAGACACCTTAGATTATTATGGGTTTTTATAGTACCAGTATGGTTACGTCACGCAAAATAAACACTAACAACAGTAGCGAAACTTTAATCTGTCGGTGATTTAGTGTTCGATGTAGTATTTTCGAAAAAAATTGATCCAGTTTATGTTATCCTTAGGTTGATCTCAATTTCTCAAGTGAAAAGTCAAATCTAATAGTTATACCTAAATTGATCTTTTATTGCGATTATTTTGGGCATATTTAGATTTGTGTGTGTCGGTTGGAGGGGAGTGTTCACGGGCCACATATTTATCCAATGATTGCTTTTCAACTTAGAAGACTTATAGCAACTATTACTCTCAGTGGAACAAAATTTTGCTGGCTGAAGGAACTCAAGTTACTCATTTCGACTGATCGGTTTAAGAAGCCAAATCGACTAGCACATTCCAGGCAATCTAAAGGTCTTGGCATTGTTTTACAAATATTATTATGAACTCGCTGGGGAGGGGGGAGATGACGTCCTAAAAGATCTAGAGAGAAAATTATAAATTTTGCTGGAATTATTGGACTTGATCTTTTGGATATTTGTAGGTATTGTCTGAGCTGAAGACTTTTTGTGCAATTTTACTTGAATGTTATGTAAGGTAAGAAACACCAGTATGAAACTTAAGAAGGCTAAAATATATAGTACTCAATCTGGTTAACACAAGAATGATTTCAAAATGCCATAAACAAACAGCATAGAAAATTCTTTTTGTCTGTGAGAAACAATCATTGTTTGCACTTTCTTCAGAAAAGGAAGGCTCTCAATTACAACCATCAGAATCGGGAAGCGATTGACTCAAGAGCAAGATAGCAAATTTAAACTTTAAACTTAACAAAGTTTTACTAAACTCCATACAAAAGGTTTCACTTGCATTTTATTAGTTCGTAGGTATTGTATCTAGTATTTAAAATAGATGAGGGACCCCATCTGAAGATGCTTTAAGCAAGTTTTAGATAAATTGAACTTAAGATGGTTACATCTAGGTAGGACTAAATAGTTTTTATTTTAATTACTTATTATTTTTAATCTAGAAACAATGATATCAAGGCATTCTACTCCGCTCTATCGTACTTTTTTAAAGTCATTTCGTAAAGGAACAGCTGTGTATATTTTGATTGCGAGTACCTATACTTTGTTTTGCAAGAGATTACAGCAATGCACACTATTTCCTTCGGCTTGGTTAAAATGCTAATTAATTTAACACGCATGGAAGGAGGATGGACCCTTTGGTAAAATTGCCAAGCTCCGCAGGAGACTTGTTTGTGACACAACCTCTACAGTTTTCAATAAAATGAAGTTTTAAGTTTCACCGCCTTAAGCATCTAAAAACTATTAACTAAAATCTAAAATATATTTTAATTTAGTTCCATTGCGTTTTTCACCGATTGTGTTACTTCTCCAATTTCGGTCGCGGCTCATAAAACTTGATTTCAGTTCCCAAGTCGTTATTTCAGATTTCACAACGAGGTATTTAAATGCTACATTCAGATATGTATATTTGGTAACAATATTTTACGCTAAAATTTCATAATAGGTACACCGCTAGTAAACTTAACCTTGGCATAATATCTAGATGGAAACAGCAAAATGTAATTTTTTAAACTTTCATTAATTTTTATTAATGGTTTATTTAATGTAGACTGCTAATATGCTTGATTTATAAATTTGATAGATCATGAAAGGCTTATAATATAATATAAACTTAGAGATATTCATAAATTTTTATTTACTGTTTGTATACTTACAGTTTGAAAATTGTACTGGTTTAACATTCGTTGGCAATAGAAATAATTAATTTTAATTATAACTGATATAATAATTACATACGTATTAGTAAGTTTGTGTATGTTAATTAGTTTAGTAAATTATACCGTTTTATACCGTTTTATACCTTTTAGATAAGTTTTACTTTTTGTTTAAAGAATTTAGCTGTATAATTGTTGTATATCAAGATTCTTTTATTAAAGGTATTGAAAAATGCCTGAAATAAAATTTATGCCCATTTAATTATACAAAAGAAAAAAAGTCAAACGAAAGTAATGAAACGACTATATTAGCTAACATCACTTTTTGTCGATTGTCTAATTATACTCTTTTTCTTCTCTTTCCATTCTTCTGGTTCCATCATTTAAATAAACTTGTTTTATTAAGTAATCAGACATTCAACCTCAAATGTTTCTCAAAGCTTTGTTTTGCAACACTAACAACAATAAAATAACAAATGATGTTCTTTTTAACTTTTTCATTTTTAGCGTAAATTTTTTTTAATAATAACATAATAAAGGTTAGGGTGTCTAAAAAAAATCTAATTAGCAAAACATTGAGGTAGAATGAATATCAAAAACAATTGGATTAAATGTACTAATTTTAAACCTTATCGAAATATTTTTAACTTGGGTGGGATTTTAAATTACATCTTCCAGGGCCGGTCCCATGATTTAGTGCGGTCTGAGGCAACTTTAGATTTGTGCGCATTTGCACCTTTCACCAAGCGGTATTAAAATCCTTCCAATAATAAATAGTTAAAAGACTAAAATGTAGGTTTAATTCAGAGTTAGTTAATTCAAGAATTATTGAAAATATATCGACGATTCCCCTTTTCTGTTCTCTTTTTAAGGTGTTGATACTAAATAGAAAGAACAATTATGTTTGGCAGTTGGATGAACTTCTTCATACGTTCTTTGGCAAAACAATAACCACCAAACCGGTAAGAAATCGGTTCAAGAATAATGAAGCAAATTTGATGCTGTGGTCTTATCAGTCTTAATCTAGATTCCAATCAAAGTTCATGCAGACAGATCTTTTTGATTCTTGCTTCGAGACTCACAAGATATTGAGAAGCATTTCACGTTAGTTATTGGTCATCGGTTACTTCGCATTTACGTCTGAAAGAAGGTCAAAGTGTTACAGCTCAAAAAAGACGTCATTCAATGGCGAATTAGACGTCTTTTTGAAGTCATACTAAAAAATTAAACTTTTAAAACCAATGTAGAACAAGAATGACGTATTAATTAATGAATTCCACGTTATTCTGCTTGCTGAGTACTGTTCTAGACTAAGAAAATTTACAACTTTACGCAATTTCGTCTTTTAGAAATAGAGTAAACGAAAAGATTTTTATTTTCCGGACTGTTACAATCATATATTCTTCTTTGTATCGTATATTACATTAGTATTTCTTTAAACGCACGGTCGATATCGCTTTGTCTTCAGTAAAACACATTTGTTGTTTGGTTGTTTATGGAACAATTTCTTGATTTCGTATTTCATAACCAGTTAGATTTTGTGGGAATATTGATATTACTGAGATCTTCGCACTTGTGCTACTTAGTAGTGGAATTTTATTACTTATAAAAGTCTCACTCTGTTATTTTTTGTCTGAAATCTCTTAATTAGTGAGCAGACACCACGTCCGTTTGAAACACGGAAGAATTTCTCTCGTACTAGTCGCCCCGGGCAGCCCATTGGTTTCCGCAAAATGTATCTTTGTAAAAAACTTCTATCTACCGTCTTTTATTGTGAAGTTTTTAGTGCTTTTGCTGATTGTACCTTGACCACAAGAGATTCTAAAAAATATTATTATTTAATTCCCTGGTGTCAGGAAGACTATTGCTTGCCGCTAATCATTTATGATAATATCTCGTTAAAATTGATTGACAGAATGTGCTATCGTGCATCGTATTTCCTGCTATGGTGAAATTGAAAGTACATTATTGCAAAGCGAAATTTTGGACCTATGCGTTGGCATAACATCGCGTTCCAGGTTATTTAAGTATCTCCCGTAAAATATAAGTGGATACTTGAGGTAATCCATTGATTATCTTTCAATTCGCTTAAAAACTTCGTATTGAAGGTTATTACACTGATCTTTTGAACAGTCACCTCGTCATCTTCAAAGCAGTAATTGAAAAGTTCATCGTACCTACAGTAGTGTTAAAGTTTATGAGCGCGTGTATCGATACTAATGAACAAGTAATTTCATACACATAATGGATTAAATCACTAAGTTAGTCGAATTCTGCTGAATTTTATTGGTATTTAAAAGTCGTGTTGACCTCTTTATTTTGTTGCTATAGCTTTAAGCATTTTAGCCGTCTTTCCGTTTTATTTTCGTAGTTATATAAATTTCGTAAATGCAGATTAATTATTAGTTACTTAAGTCAGATGAAGCATTCATCTATAATGTAGTAGAGTCAATAAGTTATGCTGATATGCATTCACGTAGTTACAGAATTTGTTTATTTATAGCTGATGGTTCACTAGCTGTACATTAATACCGAAGATGACATGTATTACATTAAATCTACTTACTCTTTTTTTATTGTAGAACGTATTTAATTTGCCGATACTGCCAGTATTAGCTTTTTTCATTAATTTATCTTTTTGTATATAAACCTAGTTAGTAAATTAACCAGTACTAGAGTTTCTGTTACAGTAATATGTCGTTTATCAACAGTAATACCGAGTAAGTTTCACCCGTCAGATTGTACTCTACATTTCCTCTTGTTGGGTGATTAATACATTTATTTGTTAAGTATATATAGTTATTGGTGTGTTTGTCTTGGAGTTATTCCCGGAGCAGAACAGATGTAAACTGCTTGGAGTTGGACAATCTTGTTCAGGACCTAGTGCTTCCGCTATTTCTATATGTTACTGAGTTGATAAATATAGAACAAACTTTGTTATACCGAGAGTACTACCAAAGTTTCCTTCTATTAATGTAAAGAAAGCATTATCGAATTTATTAAGTTTACCATAGCGTCCATACAGTAGGCTTGTGACAGCGCTATACTACCTAGAGACTATCGACTATTGTCACTCGCGCCCATTGATTTATACCCATTTTCCTACTTTGTCATTTGATAATAGTCCACCCATGAAGTATACCGCCAAACCACCCCTATCTCCGACCAGCCGAGTTTGCTGTGGCACTTGTAGGTCGCTCAAAACCATTAAAAGTTCATTAAAATTTATTTTTAAAATTATTGAGCGACCTTTAAATATTAATATTTTGACTTCAAATTTTAGTATGTTTCTCTACAACCTACATAGGAAAGATTGAATTAGTGAGAAACTGAAGAACTAAAAAAAATTGATTTCTTTTGTTTTTTGAAACTTAAAAAACAATAAAACAAAACTGCTCAATCGAGAGCAGAATAACCAAAAAGAAGTAACTGATTGGGCAAAATCCAATATGTGACAGTAAATCATTCGACGAAGTTTCGAAAATCAAAGTCAAATTCAAGTAGTCAAAACTCAAAAGCCAAATAAAATATTATTATTAAGTTCTACTACCCTAACTAACACATGGGCCATACGATACTAAATCTAAAACCTTAAAACAATACTGAGAAATACTTTCCACGATACAAAAGCAAGCAAGCCTTCTTCTAATAGATTCGAGAAACACAATACGGTATACATGGTCCAAAATATACACCCAGAAAAAGCTCACAAAAATTAGAAGACTACAGTAAATTCACAATTAATGTAATAAGACATGACAATGCAAGTGGTAATCTAAAACAGTAAGTCAGAAGTGGAAGACACCAATGTCAAAAGATAATTTAACAAAAATCACAAAGACACAATAAATTATCACACCAGTTGTGCAATTTATACTTACAGCCAAACACAGGATATAAATAGACTCCAAAACTTCCCGTAGTACACAGACTGCAGCACACAATCTAAAGAGTAGGCAAATCAAAATCCCATTTAAACATTTGCCCAAGCCAAATAAGACGACTGCATCAGAGCACATAGTTAGATATGGGGGATAGAAATTAGTAAAGAGAGACGTAAACTGCACGTTTGAATAGCAAATACTATAAACATCTTGGAGACGTTAATTTAGAGGGCTCCACCCAATACTTTCAAAAGTTGCTGAATTGCGTAAATTTTAAAATGATGTTTGTTTTATTTTGTCAGATTTTTATGGCTTGCTTATGTCAGTTGTACACTTCTAAAAAACAAAACCGCCTAAAATTGTTAATTCCCTTCTTCTAGGACAATTTTACAAACTTCAAAGCTTTCTTTCATCGCTTTATAAGGAGCACTGAAGTTCTCAATTGAGATTCAACTGCATAAAAACAAATGTTACAATTACAATACAGTGGAACCTTGATTAGAATTTAAACTTAATACAACCGGCCCGGGCCTTAGGTACTATAAAGTTCAAGTTCAAAACAAAAGACAAATCTTAAGATTAAATAAAAAATAAAGTCCAAAGTCAAAGGAAGAAAGCTCTTCTATTACAATTAGGGTTGTCGCAGCTCAGGTCACAATCTCTAGTTTTATTTTACGTCAGCAAATCGACTTTGGTCAAAACCAGCCTGCAGTCCTGCTATTTCACGCTACAGCATTCCACTTCTTTTAACTCTCTTGGAATAGAACACACATCGAAATCACCTCAGTTTTGTTTTATCTTCTCAACATTCGTTAAAAGTTAAGATTAATAACAATGTTTATCTTTACGAATGTGATGTCACTCACTAGACCTTCGCAGAAAAAAGATGTCGCCTTCTGTCAATTAATCCCTTTCAAACATACTTCTTTGAAAATATTTTAGTTAACAAATCATAAATTTTCGTGGAAAAGAATATCGCTTTTAACAATAAAGTAATTCTTTTTAAACTGCTTACATTATTTCTTGGAACATATATTGTAAAGGTAAAAAATTTGGCTTTTGTCTAGACCACAAAATTTCTGTTAGAAAATTCAAAAACGGTTTGGATGTGCTCCCAATTAACCATTTTAACCAAAACAAAAATGAACATGTGTTAGGCTACGCAAGTCAACGGACCACCTCCGATGGTCCAAGATCGGTCTTTGCTCTCCGTAAACCATCTTAAAAAAACTCGTAAATACGAGCATGCGCTGGGTTACGCAAGTCAAGGTTAGGTTTTGCTGTACATTAACTTTCTTAAAACTAAATACAAAAATACTGTGCAATTCAACCGGTTAACTCTGATGGCGCAAGGTCGGGCTTTACCTTCCATTGACTTTCTTAAGAAAACTAATTACGGGTTGGGCTGCGCAAATCAGCGGGCCACCTCCGTGGTTCAATGTCGGGCTTTCTACTCCATTAACCTTCTTGAAACAACCAAATATAAACACTGATTAAGTTTCGCCCTCTGTTAGCCTTTTTTAGAGAACTAAAAATGAAGAAGCAAAAACGTAAAGATCTGAGTTTACCTCAGGGTACATTATCAAAGCCGGAACTGAAAATCAAACATAGTACACTAGACAGAAACGAACTCAAAATGGTCTCAAGCGTATTAAAGTTACTATAGCGGATAAAAGACTCGGGAAAAAGATGGCAAAGAGTTGAACTTGGACTTACCATAACTTCTGCTATAGTCAAAATGGGATATAGGGCATGAATTATAAAATCTTCCATAGTGGACAGACCACATTATGTAAACTGTGGAATTCATACATAGTAGGCAAGCTGCACAAACTAGAGAGTAATATAAACATTGAGCAAGCCAAAAGGCAAACTCTGATTTAGGCATTCGCTTAAGTATGTATTAGCTTATTCCGTCTCGCTATAAAAATCTAGAATAGTATACTAGACAGAGATGGACTCGAGAAAGTCTCAAGTGTATCGAAAATACCATAGCGGATGAAAATGAACTCGGCAAAAATCCAAAAAACATAAGAGTAACTTAAACACGACAAAAGACCTTTACTAAAATGTCAACAAAAGACGACAAAATAGAAGACACGCGGCCAAAACTTTTGTTGCAGTCAGAATGGGATTTAATAGACTTGCTAAAAATTTGGCTCACACAAAAATAAAGAGTTTGATTAGAGTAGAGTTCAGACTATACTTAGAATAATACAAACAAAACTCTGCGCCAAGTGTCCAAAACTGTTAATTTAAAAAATTTCGTATCTGGATTCGTACATTCTGTCTGTCTGTTACCGTGCTTCCGTAACTTTACAGGACATGCTATAAATGAAATCAACTTAAAATCTTCTCCTGATTACAGATACATACTCGGTATTTCGAATAGTTTTCGAGATAATCGGAATCGAAAATGACAATTTTTCGACATAGTGATGTTTTATATACGATATCCACCTAATTTTTAACACTGAATACAACAATAAAATTTAAATTTTCATATTTCGAGTAGTTCTCGAGATATTCAATTTTTGTACCTTGAGTAGCATTTTCACTGGTTTTTATTGTAAATTACCATTGACATAATATATGAAGCAGATTACACTTTCAGTCTGGGAATTAAAGAAAAAAATTGATTTACTTACCTATACGTGAAATGCCAAATATCTAATTATATGCTTCGATAAATACAAACAAATGAAAGTCAATATCGTAAAGTAAAAGCAGCGCTAGTTGCATTTTTATGTTCTACTTCACATTTCTATTTTTCTCTCATATCTAGCTCTTACATAATGTTTGTTAACAACTATATATTTATTGAACTGAATTAAGAATTATAAAAATTATGAAAATTTTATTTGAAGTTGTGAGAAAACGTACTTAACATTGATTGCGAGAAGAAAACGGGTTTTAAAAATATTCAGTAAGATCGCGACCGAGAACTTTTTACGCTGACCTACATATTTTACGTTTTATTTACATTTTTCCTTTCAATTTAAATTTTTCTTTTGGAAATTATTATTCTTATAGAAATCATAAATAATTGCAATATTTAAGAGTCATTAAGATAATTATTATTCAATTATTATATTTTTATTTACAAATGTTTCACCTTCACACGAGAGTGTTAAAAACAAACACCTTAAAAATTATTTATTTATAATCACAATTTTCACTTACTACATAAATACACTTTAATTAGGTATAAACACATAATTGTACAATAGAGATTCTAGTCTTCTCTTTTGGTGACCCTGAATTTGAGTTCACCTTCAGGAGCATACATGAAAGTTACTTTGTATTCCAACGGCTGATGAAAGTATTCCAACTTGTACGAACGAATTAGCTATAAAAAGAAATTCCAATGTAAATAATAAATAACTAAAAAAAGGAAAGTCTTAGATTATTTATAAATACAATAAAATGTGATTTTGCAATATTACTTTAGCTAGCAAAATTTGAATCTCAAGATCAGCAAAACGTCTTCCAAGACACATTCTCGCTCCATAACCATACGGCAAAGATGCGAAAGGATGAATTCTATATTCACCATTTTTTGACATCCACCTCTCTGGCATAAATTCTTTAGGATTGCTTACGTATTCCTCCATACTTCCTGTTATCAAGGTGGGAAATACAACTTGTACCTGGAAAGATCCGTGTTATTAAACAATAAATCATCAAAAAATAATAATAATTGAAAGTACCCCTTTAGGTATTTTGTATCCTTTAATTACTGTATCTTTTTGTAACGTTCTTCCATTACCAATGACGGTTGAATAAACTCTGGAATTTTTATTATTTAAATTATCTAAAATTAAAATTCATAAATTTATTTTACTACCGAAAAACCTCTTTTACAAATGCTTTTAAAAATACCATTTCGTCTAGTAATCTCACGTTTAATGGTACATTAGGGTCAGGTATGAGTCGTTTCAATTCCTCATACAGTTTTTCTTGTTGTTCTGGTCTTGTTGCTAACTGATATAAAATTGAACAAACAGCCATGGAAATCTAAAGGAAACAAGAAAAATGAGAATAAGAATAAACAAAGAATTACAGTATTTAATACATACAGTATCAATGCCCACCAAAATTAGATCCAATGCCAAAATACTAGCTGTTTTTGGATTTGGCTCCTTGGCTAAGATTCTTTCGACTAGGGATAAATCTTTTTCGTTGTGGCTTTCTTTTACTTTTAGACGCCCCATTGCTTCATCTATATATTTTGTACAAATTCTAGAAAAAATGTTAATTACAAGGCGTACTCAATAATTTTAAGGTCAGTTTCAGTTGAAATTTCAAAACTTTTAGCCAAAAATTCTCTATTCCTTTGGTTAACAAGATAGAATGATACAATGACCGATTCCTTATACCAAGTCTTTCTGTCACTAATTAAGTCATTTTTCCATCAAATCAGTTTGCTATCTACTTATACATTTCATTGGAAAATCAAAGCTTAATACATTTAAATTTCGACTGACTCGCCGCATATTGTACAACCACGAGAAAGAAAATAATAACATTATAGAGAAAGCTTGGGCTTTCCGCAATCAAAAAAACAATTGCTAAAAAAAAGTGACTAATACTATCCAAATTTATTTCCGGTTATGTAATTAGAACCTCCATACAGTCATCTTCAGTTCAAGCTTTCGTTTTACAAAACAAAGAACACCTTGTAAATACAAATTTGCTACTTACTCAATAAAATAATTCATGTTATTAACATATTTCGTCCATATAGTAGTAGGAAAATAGCGCCAAAAAGGAAATTTCAATTCCAAAATAGCAACATTTCTAAGTGCATATTTTGCAGCATCAATTATTTTCTGCGGTTCCGAATTTGGTGATAAATGTGGATGCAAGCAACCTAACCGCACGTCTAAAGCGACGCGTCCTATACCTTTAACAAAATATGAGAAAGTCATTAGGCAAATAGTAATAATATTATAAATTATATTCTCTTACATTCCAAGGCCCACTTATGTATTTCGTTGTCGAAATCATCAGGCATCTCGTTATTTTTGTCCTTCATTTCTAACATTCTAAAAATTAGATTTACTTAAAATTATCTAATAGCATTTTTAAAAATGTAAATACCTTTGTATGAAGTAATTTGTTACATCTTCGATTGGTTCAATGTATTTCTTGACTGTTTGTAATTGTAAAATTGGTTTTTGAACTTTTGTTCTAAATTCTCTCCACGGTTCTCCATGACTAAAATATTAACAGTACAAGATTTTATACATGAATAAAATATAAATGAGTACTTACACTCCAACCACTCCTGGTAAATCCCCAAAAAAGTCTTTTCTTACTACACTTTTATATTTGACTAAACAAGGCATAGATGGTCTGTAAGGGGTAGGCCCTTCCTCTCTATAAACTTTTTCAATTTCATCAGGATCATAAACAAAAAGCAAATCAGGTCTTCCCATCAATCCAGACAATTTAACTATTTTCCCATATTCCTTATAAAAAAGCCCTGAAAGTTTTGCTACATCTGATATTTCATATTGTCCAATAATTGGAAGCAACCGCCAAGTATTTCCTAAAATTGGTAACGATTTTGGTCCAGGTACTTCAGAATAAGGTCTAGCGTCCTGAAGGGAACCTTCATAAGGGCATACATCTTCAGGGTTTGCAGCCGCAATATGCGATCTCTGTCGTTGTACTTGCGGAAACAAGATTCTTGGGATATTTTCGTATTTAAAAATAATTTTTTGAATTTTTGTCATGATTTATTTATTTTTTAAATATAAAAATCTAAAATATTTTTTATAATGACATTTTCCTTGAAAGGTTTTAAGTCAGTAAAAAAGTGAAATTAAAATAACTTACCGTCTTCATTCTAATCACCGCTTAATTTAAATACACTCTTCACTGCAACAATACAAACGCGATGACTTTCGGCGAAGAAATGTAAGCACCGGCGTCGCGAGCCTCGGAAAGTTTGATATAAAAACGATCTTGTACACACGATTGTCCCAATTTCACTCAGCTGTAATGTAGTATATTAATATTCTAGCATGGTAGAATTACACCATTCATAATCGTCTTTGTTTTCTAAACAGTATGCGCAAAGATTTATTTAAAAATAAATGGCAAAGGCAACATTGTTACTTAACATATGGAGTTTAAAATATTAGTAAATTAAAATCATAAAAATCCTAAAATAGATTGCTGTTCTTTACCTTTTTAAAAATAAACAATTTCTTTTTCTAAAAATACTAGTTTTGATAATAATCAAAGCAATAGGTTAGTTACCATTCTCGATCCTTCTATTGTTAATTAGATTAAAACTTACAAAAACATCTACTGCTGCCTCGTTTAATTTTTAACAGAACGTATAATGATTAAGGTGCCAGAAGAACCTTACAAAGCACCAACAAAAGTAAGATTTTTATAGCAGCAAATTGAAAAGGACAGCTTACGATTATCGTAATTCACAAAAATATACAAATATTTTAAGATTTAAACAAAAACATTTAAAAAAAACATCTTAATTACCTTTTATTGGAAAATCAATTGCTTTATAATTTTGGAATTGTGTACAATGTTTTTAGAAGTTTTTTTGGTATTCCTAATCTGCAACATCTAGCCTAGGAATTAATTAATTAATTAATTAAGTAACCTGAAATATGTTAATGACCTCATTTAATAGTTTTATAAATCGAATTACAAATGTGCAGTTAATAAATTATTTTATAAATATGCTGGTAATACTTCACATATCTTTCTTAACAATTCCTAAAATCTTATTTTCTAAAACAGCAAACAAAATTTAAAAAAAAATATTATGCAATTAACTTACTCAAATATCGATTCCACTACATCTAAGTAAAGATTAGGAAAGGTATGAAAGAGAAGGATAGATTTTCTACCTGTGCCTGCAGTCAGAATTTTAAATACTATTTACGTAATAACGGAATGTATCCTTATTACCGGCCCATTTACAATCACTTCAAAAGCGGCGTACTTTAGAATCCAATTCTAAATTGAATTTTCGTTATTTACAATTACAACTTCAAGAATGAACTCTCTTTTAGAATATTATTACAAATATAGTTTTAATCCGCTAGCTTCCATTATTACTGACGTAACTTTTTGATGTTATTTAAGTTATGTTTATGTAGAATTGGATGTACCCAGTATCTTCTTGCTTTGCGTTAGTTGCGTTTTATATTATCAATCTGGTATTGTCTCTTTAACATCAACACACAAGCTAAATTACCTAATAAGGCAACTAACATCCATTATTATAGTGTAACCTACAAAAGGCATTTAAAACCAACAGTTCAAATAAATTTCAGTTTCACATTTATCTGGAGTTGTAATACCTAATACCTCTAAAAAAATTTAAAAATAAAAAACATAAGCCAATTAGTTGAATAATAGACTGGTTCGATTGAAAGTGCAACCCAATGTGAAAACAGATACAAAACCATCTAAAACAGAAAAAAAGACCGATATTGAAAGTAATGGCAGTGTGTGCAACCTGAAGTGACGAGGAGTGGTAATGCTGCCCACATAGCATAAAATATTTTATCCATATGTATATAATTAATAACATATTTAATATTCCATATAAATATGTATTACAGATTTGTTACATATATTGTTTAATACATGTAAAACAAATTATGGATTTAATATTTATTAAACATTAGTTATAACATATTTATAATGCAATATATTATCAATATGTGTAACATGATGTATCACATTACTCAGTGTCAGATTATGCCGCCGGGACACCGAGAAATGTCCCGGTAGACCCTCGAGACGGCCTCTTTTGTGCCCCGCATCTACAATCTTTTGCATATAATAGACAGAACAAGCGCCTCCCTACGTACGAAGGCCCGTAGAAAACGGAGATTTCAAATTAAGTTTTAAGAAATTTAACACCACATTTTTTTTACATACCTACATGGTGTTATGCTCACGTTCTAAATCTAGTCGTATGTGACTACCACACCACAGAAAGTTGCGTGAAATGTAAAAATTTATTTGAATTACTGAGCAGAACGAGCGTCTCTATGACTGATTTCTATAAAAGGGATGCATTATGGAAGACCCAGTTTGGAAATAAAATTCGTCCATTAAAGAAAATTTATAACACTCGTTGGTGTAGTAAAACAAAAGCTTTGCAAAACAATATTTGGCTCCATTAACAACTAAGAATGTGAATTATATTTGATACCTACTTTTAATTGTGCTTTATACAATTCCTGTTAGAAACGACTTCGATGGCAGAACCTCTTCCGACGCTAAAAGTTTATTAGATGCTTGTGCAAGTTATAAAACATTGGTGTTAGCTTTTACCTTTATGGCGGTTTTCAACGGCTTACATCAACATCGAATTATTGACTAACACAAGGTCTTGATATTAATGAAGCTTTTAATATTATTAGAAACGCCAAGAAAAAAGTTGAACAGATATACGACAGTTTTTCAGGAATTGTTAGTAAGGTTATTAAGTTTATAAATACGATCAACGGAAAAGATTTGTTTGAAGAGACTGATATCTATTATAGAAACAGAGTTCCCAGCTACTCGTCAAAGGAAAATTAAAAAAAATGCCTGGTGAAGAATGTATCGATGAAGCAGCACAATCAGACAACAAGGGCTATCTAAAACATTTGAAATAGAAACATACAAAGTAATTATCAATCAAATAACGCAAAGTTACCGATACACCGACCATGAGAAAACTTACAGAAGTTTTCATTATTTTGATACCCTCGGCTTCAAAGAATTCCGGAATGCAAAAAATATAAATTCAGAATCGTTCGCAACAATTTCAAACTTGACTGGCTTAGATCCGAGCTTAAAAATGGATGAACTCATCAGCTTTTCCCATAATTTCAAGGGTTTAAAACAGCCACCCAGTGTTTCCACAGCGAATAAACTGTTGAAAGATTCCTGTGATGAGGATTCTTTTCTTGAAGACAGGGATGTCGACAGTGTGGATGAAGATCTGGACTTGGACAGACAAATTGCTCACCAAGATGGTTCTTGAGTTGGCTACTTTAAAATTTTGGAGTTATATAATCTTCTTCTTCAATATATGTATTATCAATATTGTATATAAGTATATAACATGTGTTGGGTCTGTTTTTCACCGCCCTCAGTAATTAAGTACGGGGGCATGTTGCTTCTGTTTCCGGCCACCCCGCTGGGTAGGGCCTAAGGGTCCGAAGCAGGTATACATATGTCCTGCAGTTTGTTGCAGCACTTGTATTTTGTAAATCATACAGTCCACTTGTGTTTTCCGTTTAGTTACAATAAATAGTTAAGTAATATCTTGTTTCAATTATTACTCATTTAATAAGAAGAAGTGTTGAAACCAGCAAGTTCAACATACAACATGCATAATATTAATTTATATTTCTCATAAAATTGTCTATGTTTTATTCTTAATAATTTGCACTGTTTATTAGGATTTTTTATATTAAAAAAATGCAAATAAGCCTCTGTGATAATGTATTACAATATTAGTGTTGCGATTTCCTATACTTCAACCAGTTAATAAGTTCCAGTTCATGTTTATTACAGGAATTTACAAAACATACGAATATTAATGATAATGATGACATGGATGATATTTTAAATAATTCAGTTAGTTTACCATTTGAAGGTAAATTAAATTTCAAATTTTTATATACGGACCTACTTTATATACCAGGTGTATACCTATGAAATGAGACTTTTTTTTCAATTTTAAACGTTTATTAACAAAAAATGGTTACAAATTTAATCTTCAAAATAATAGCCATCGCTAGCGACACATTTTACCCATCTCTCAGGCAATTTGTGAATGCCGCGCCAAAACAATTGGCCGTCTTTGGCCGCAAACCAATCATCGAGCCATTTTTTGGCTTCTTCGTGAGAATTGAAGCGCTGCTCGGAAAGTGCGTGGCCCATCGATGCAAACAAATGATAATCGGAAGGCGCCAAGTCTGGTGAGTAAGCCGCATGCACCAGCGGTTCCCAATCGTACGTCTCCACCAATTCCCGGGTCGCTCTTGTTCGATGTGGTGGTGCATTGTCATCAAGAAAAATTACTTTGTGACGCCGATCGGCATATTCTGGGCGTTTTCGGTGTATAGCGCTGTTCAAATCGGCCAATTGTCGTTGGTAGCGTGCACCGTCAACTGTTTCACCTGGTTTTAATAGCTCGTACCAAATCATACCATGCTGATCCCAGAAAACACACAGCATTGCCTTGCGGCCGAAGCGATTTGGTTTGGCCGTTGATTTTGGCTTGTGGCCGGGCGGACCATACGATCGTTTACGCTTGGGATTGGAGAAATACACCCATTTTTCATCACCCGTAACGATTCGATGCAAAAAAGACTTCCTTTTGAACCGGGAGAGCAGCATTTCACAAGTGGTTTTTCGGTTCTCTTGCTGCCTTTCAGTCAGTTCATGCGGCACCCATCTTCCGACCTTTAAAATCATGCCCATGTCTTTCAAACGTTTGCAAATGGTTTTTTGGGTCACTCCCAACTGCTCTGCCATCATTTCTTGCGTTTGACCATCATCTTCATTCAACAATGCTTGCAATTCGGTGTCCTCAAACTTTTTCGGTGGCCGGCCACGTTCCTCGTTCTCCACGCTAAAATCACCACTTCGGAATTTTTCAAACCACCTGAAGCACTGTGCTCTGCTTAGAGCATGTCCACCGTCAGCTTCTATAAGCATTTGATGAGCTTGAGAAGCGTTTTTCTTCAATTGATAACAGAAAATCAACGATGTCCGCAAATCGTAGTTTGAAGGCACGAAATTCGACATTTTTAAGAGCGAAAAAAATGCGTTGTTGTATGAAACATCACAAACAATGAATTGAATATTGTTGACAGATGACAGACGAAAAAAATAAGACATTTGGGACAGTTTAAAAATACTCCTAGCGACATCTGTGGTCTAATAGCTGAAAGTCTTATTTCATAGGTATACACCTGGTATGTAAACATTTTTTGTTTCAAAATTTCAGAAGCAACTAATGTTTCTATTAAGGGTAGAATGTTGCAGAATTTCTTTAACTTTAAATAATGTTTTACTTACATAAAATAAATTCAATAAAAATAAAACATATTAAAAATATGAGATACACAAATCTATTATATTATTAATGTAGTGAAAATTGATTAACTTTATAGGTTTAGGAAATAGGTTTTTCGATAACCAAACCGTTAGTTTATGTGTTTGAAGTTTCTTCTCTGACTCGTGTGCAAAATACCTAATTCTAGGGTGTGACGTATTTTATAAACATTGGCAAGTCTTAGGAAATGATTTAAATCGCTTTTAATTCATATTTAATTTTGCCTTTGTGGAAAAAATGATGGTACAGTCTTTACTAACTAACCAACTGTATTGGTAATTTCACTACACCCTGTCTAACATTATTACCGACTAATTCCTTTGGAATGAAATTTTTATGTACAATACGGTGGCAGCCGTTATCAAAAAAAGTATTTCATATTTGTTTATATTTAAAGATATTCTTGAAAAAAAAGACAGAAGATATAGTAAACAGAATTTTTAAAACCCCTTTTAAGTGAATGCAGCAGGTAGGTAGCATACGCAGAATTTGACAGGGTTGTGGTAGAAATATACGAACCATAACAATAGATTATTGTAACTGGAGGTAAAATTTAAATTTACAATCAGTTGTAAAACAAATTGAATGTCCTGTAGCGGACATTATTCCAAGTAAACAGAATGCCACTCAATTCTATTTTCACTTTAGTGTTCGTCGTGTGCAGTTTTCGTCGCAATCGTTCTTGTTACAGTTTTATAATAGTTATTGGTTGTTACTGCTTGTTTTGTTATTTATTACTATTTTGAAGACACAAGATCAGTTAAAAACCCGCTAAAATGCGTAGTTCTTGCATTGTCAAAAAACGTGGAAAAAAATCTTTTGCGCAACGGCGTCGGAGAAATCGTGAAGCGGCGCGTCGTGCTTGTCAAAGTGATGATTACGTTGCAGAAGATGCACACGTCCCATATTTTGAAAAATAAGTATATATTCTTAAAATTTGTTACTGTCATAGTAATCAGCAGTATACTATAATCAGTGATGAATAGCTTAGAAAAATAGTGGGGGAACGTTAATTGTCGTATTACACATTTATTATATAATATCTATTTCACGTAAAAAGATACATTTGTCACTCTTCCAGATGCTTCAAATCAATAAATGGCCCAATTGAGAACTTTCTACACGTCCTATTTTAGACTGACAGACAAACAATAACTGAAAACAATTTTTAAAAAGTACATATAAATTCATTTTAGAATTAACTTTTATTAATCTTACTACTTACTTTAAAACTAATAAACGGAAAATTGTTTAGTTATAATTTGTTACGGTTCTTTGGAAACTCCCCGGTATATTTATTGAAATTTATTTCCATTTACTAAAGTATGAAATTTTATTGTGTTTTGTATGTACATTTGTGAGGCCTGAGTGATATGCGGCGATAGCACCGTCACTATATGTTTGATTTTCGTGGCGAACGGCTATCTGGCCACGATTAATTTCGGATTCTTTCATCGCGAAAATATTAATTGGAAGTTATCTTGCATTTTGAGCTTTGGTCTTTCTTTTTGTTAAGAGCTTCCGGGTTCCATTTGTTCTTTTGGGATTTGAAAATACAGATCTCAGGTATGTGCTTCCTAGCATTGTCAATAAAATCTTCAAATATGTTCTTTCTTTCTTAGGAGGGCTCCCTCATAAATCGTCTTAGCAAGTACTTGCTGCACGAATTCTATAAGCCCACCTACATCTTGGTAAGTGAGGAATTTTTGAAATCACAGGAACTTTTTTTATAGCGAGGATGTTTTGTTTCAGAGCTTTTTTCCCTTTTTCTCTTCTTTTCTTTTTTTTTTGGTTTCTCGTTCTTCTTATTCGTTCACCTTCCGTTGGATCATCCCTCATAACACATGTTCCTTATTCCTGTAATATTAATTGTTTATTTTGTGAATTGATGCAGTTAAAATAACCTAAACTCATAATTTTTCTTTGCATTTATAAATAGTTCTTAAAAATTTATTGCTCGATTTGTACGATCCAAGGTTAGCTAACCGAAGGTTACGCACCTGGTGATGTTGATATTAAATTATCTATAACTTTTATTTTTCAATTTTTGCTTTATTCTATGGAAAAGTAATTTTAACAGTTTTATTGTTTATTTATTATTGTAATCCTCAATTAATTAATTTCTGCCAATAAATCAGCTAAAATATTAAGTAGAGTAAGTGTCTGTCATTCAGCAGAACCCACCCCCCTAGCCGGGTGAATGAATGCCCCAAATGTAATAGTTTTTTTTTTGTTATAGATTTCTTATAACGGGTGTCCCCCGTTATAAATTCTGCTGTTTTTGTTGTTTGAATGTAAACAAATGTCAATTTGAAAATTCAAATACGTTTGACATTTTCGAAACAGCTCAAATTTACGTGCATTCACCTTTACTGTTTTTAGTGTTATCCTTGTCACACATCTTCTACTTAAATGGAATGCTAACGGTTCAATATATATATATATATCTCTTTTTTCAACATACATTTTAAATAGGTGCGTGTTGTCGTTGATTAAAAATAAATCTGTGATGCATGTATCTCATTACGTGAAATAGATATTAAAAATAATTAGATTTTTAAAAGAATATTTAGTATTTATTGGTAACTACGGGAACGCCGTTCCCCGCGTTCCCCCTCTAATACACTACTGACTATAATGTATTTATTTTATAAAATACACAAGAAAAGTATCGGGGTTGAGAAGATTTAAATCATTTAAATTTGTACTTTCCAACTGTTGCAGTTTGCCCGAGGAAAATCTCCCTGAACTGGAAATTGCCACAGAGCCAGTCGCTGAATCAAACAAGGAACTTCTTTCAGGAAACAGGATTGTGGATATCGATTTCTTTCTTCAGGAAACTAAAAAGCTTCATTTGCATGACTTGAGGTGCACAATGGGAAAGATGCAATTTCAGAAAGAAAAACGAGAAAGGTTAACTTCAGTTTTGTATTATTATTGCGAAACTTGCAATAAAAGCATAACGTTAGGGACTCATCCACAAAAAGCCAATGTAAACAATGCTTTCGTTTGGGGCACAACATCCATTGGAATAGAATACAGCCAAAGCGACGAACTGTTTTCAGTGTTAAATGTTCCAATTACGACACCAAGGTTTTACAAACGAATTGAATAAAATATTAGTGCTACATGGGATGGAAAACTTAAATTAGAAATGGAAAAAGCAGCAAATGAAGAACGGGAATTGGCCATAGAAAGAGGAAATGTAGAGGAAGGGATTCCATACATATAGGTGGTTGTAGATGGTGGTTGGGCGAAACGCTCCTATGGGCCTGGTTATTCGTCGTTATCAGGAGTTGGTTGCATTATTGGAGAAAAACTAAAAAATTATTATATCTGGGCATTAGGAATAAATTTTGTTTGGCATGTGTTAGAAATGAAAAAAGAAATGTAGAAACTTCTCATAAATGTTTTAAAAACTATAGTGGCCCATCTTCTAGTATGGAGCAAGATATTATAGTACAAGGTTTTAACGAAAGTGAAACAATGTATAATCTAAGGTACAAATATGTTATTGGCGACGGTGACTCGAGTGTATACGCAAGAATCTTGGACAAAGTTACGTATGGTAGGCACGTCTTGAAGCTTGAATGTGCTAACCATATAACCAGAGCTTTCACTTCAAACATACACAAGTTAACGATAAATACTAGATTTGAAGTTTCCGTTAGAGGCATCTTAAAAAGCAGAGCTCCAAGATTAAGTGCGGCTGTAAGAAAATCAATCACCAATGCAGCTAATGCAAAACAACTAAAGGAAGATTTGAAAAACATTCCCTATCACGTTTTTGGGTCTCATAATAATTGTAGATTAGAATACCGCCAAAGGAAGGACAAAGGCGAAGAGAATCTCATTCCATTATTGCAAACCACTGTATAATTTGAAAATATAATTATAAAACGGTGAACAATGTTGTCAGAAAGGCTGATCGATTGGTGCGAAACGTTACCACCAATTATGCCGAGAGATATATGAGTCTAGTAGCGAAATTTACTGGCGGAAAAAGAGCAAATTATATTTTAAGAGGATCCTATCAAATGCGTTGCTATGGTGCAGCATTATCGTACAATTCAGGACCTTCTTGGCACAAAGACAACATCAATCCCGATGTAAAACATCGTTTACACATGTACTCCAGAAAAAGGCAGTACAGAATTGAATATCAACGTTTACATCCAAAGAAGAAAAGGAAAGTTCATTAAGATCCCATCAACACAATTAACCTAGACTATGGACCTAATTCAGCAAAGGAAGGCATGTCAGAAACTGAAATGTACGTCAAGAGAGAAGAGATTTTAGCCCCTTTAAGGAACGACAACGTCCAAGAGATTTTCCAAGAAACAGTTGGACAGCATGAAAATGTAAGATGGCAAGAAGTACGAAAAAACAGAATAACTGCATCTTCGTTTGGCAGAATCTGCAATAAGAGGGATACAACTTCTTGTCATTCTCTGCTGAAATCTCTTTTTTATAGCTCGCCCTACCTAACGACGAATGCTATCAGTTACGGAAGAACATATAAAAAAACAGCAATCGTCAAATATGAGAAAATTCAGAAAGTTGATTTAAGACCGTGTGGTTTCTTCATATCAGAAGAATCTCCGTATTTAGGTGCCCACCCAGACGGTTGAGTAGGTGACGATGGTCTAGTTGAAGTGAAATGTTTATTTTCAATAAGACATCTAAATATTCGGGAGGTTTTGAGTCAGAAATTGAAAAAACCTTTGCGTAACGCTGCAAGATGGTGTTTTGTGTTTAAAACAAAATCATGTGTACTTTTACCAAATCCAAGGGCAATTAAACATATTAAACAAAAAATATTGTGATTTGATACTTTACACGGACAATGACATAGAAATCATTAGAATTAAGAAACATGAGCATTTCTGGGAAAATACCATGCTACCAAAACTTCGTGAATTTTATTTTAATTGCGTGTTACCTGAACTATCTGACCCACGTATTCCTAGAGGTTTGCAAGCTAGAGATTCGGAATTAATAATTAGTGCACAAGAAAAAAAGAAGAAACTTAGTGTAGAGTAAATTCGTTTAATTATTGGCATAATTTAAATAATAATAATAATAATAATACTAGCAAGTAATAATAGTTAATTTTAAGAACAATAGACATGCATAACATATAATAAAAAAGAAAACTTCATGTAAATAACATACAGCGTAACTTGGTAAGTGAACACTTTTAAGTATATGATATTATAAAACAACTTCTGTAGGGATATAAATAGTAACGTATATAAATATAAATAATACTAAATATTAATTTTTACTATTGGCCCGAGTGGAAATAGAAATAAAAGTAAAAATTTAATGTTCAACTGAACTGTTCATATTTACCAAACAATTTGAAATCCAAAAATTGAATTTGACCTTCATGTCAATTGAAACTAAATATTTTGTATGCTTGTATGTAATGCTGTTCACGATCTTAGTGGATTTTTTTATATCAGAGAAGACATTTTATTCAATGTTTAATTATTTACTTATTTGGTTTATAGCAATAGTTATTTGTGCAATACGTAATGAAAGCAAAGATGCTTTCAAACGTGTTGTAAACGTAATTTTTTTGCATATTGATCTTCTAGATCGCAATTTGATAAAGAAAAACTTCAAAATTTACAACTGTCAAATTGACAATTCACATGGTATAAATTACAATAACATTAAAAAAGATAGAAAAATGTTCAATAAAAATAGTTAAAAACATCTGGGAATGCAAAGCATAACCACAACGAACTCCGTTTTGTTACTTTTCTCAGACTTCGGCAGCCATTTTGACCATGTGCCCGAGGTGATATCAAAAAACTAAAAGTACACGTTTGTCTTACTTTTTGATGTAGAATACGATTCTAAAGTAAAAAAATTTTTTGAAAATTTTCCGATTTTCGGCCGCCATTTTGACCATGTTCCCGAAGAGTTATCAAAAACGAAGATACCACGGGGTCTTTAGTTTTTGATGTAGAATCCAAATCTGTAGTCAAAATTTCAGAATTTGACAAAAAATGCGGAAATACAGACATACCAGACATACAGACAGACAGACTTCGCAAATTCAGTAACGACTCCTTCGGAGTTCGTTCAAAAGTGCTACTTACTTTCATTATGATTTTTTGTTTTAAAAAAGTGAATTTTCGTGATCAATATGCAAAAAACAAATTTGTATAGAAATTGTGTTACTAAGGAAGTCGAAAATAACAACCAGTTTAATAAATAACTAATTAGTAATCTTACTAGTTTGATTTACTTAACAATTTCCAGATTTAGGTTCATGTGCAACTGTGTTCGAAAAAATAGCACTACTTTCAAAAGTAGTGTAATCAAGTTTTATTCTAAAAGTAGAAAGGAGTTGTTGATAATGATAGACGATGAATAGCAAAACGTGGCGTTTTATAAAACGACTAAACGTTTTATAAAACGGGTTTATATAAAATATCGGCTAAAAACACATTTTAAAATCGGTCTAGTTTTTTCAGACGTTTTATAAAACGGCAATTAGGTTATGGCCGGATTACGGCATTTAATAAAGTAACTATACTATATTTTGACTGATATATATTTTAAACATGTTATACATACTTGAACAGACCGAACCGTTTTTTAATTTGCTAATAATTTACAAAGATGAACTATTGTAAAAGGACTAAAACACATCATCCATAATATAAAATTAATAGTATTTTATGGAATCTTATGTTTTGACTATATCTTACCCGCCGTTTTATAAACAACCGATTGTAGAACAATACGATTCTCGCCAAGATTTTACAATATGATCGAGTTGTATAAAACTATCTGGTTACGACATGTACTACACATCAACTTTGCTTGGCTTTTTGTTTGACTACATACATTACTTTCGAAAGTACAGCTCTTTAGCTAAAATATCCATCAATAAGGGACAAAAACCCTTGTCAAACAATATAATAACTTACGGCTAGATTGACAATAAAACTGATTTTGCTTTACACAATCGCTGAGTAGAGAAATAGTAAGTATGTTTTGTTATTCCTAGATGCACATGTGAAACAAAGAAGGATTAGTAAAGTTACGAGATCACTGAATTCACAAATAAAATGCAAAGAAAAAAAATAAAAATACTGCAGTGACTACCTGCCTGACAGAATTCTATTGTATTGCTTTAGTCACAGATACTTAGGGCATTGTAGAAAATAAAACACGTTTTTCAACTACACGTTTACTTTACGTTAGGGTCAGATCTCTGTGGTGAAAAATATATGTAGAATATAGTGTAAAATGTGTTGCCTGATATTTTGTTAGAAATTTTCATTGGCAACATTCTACCCTTAACATGATAAATGGAAAATTGTCACAACATTCAGAAAATTCTTCAAAAAATGCTCATGAATCAAATTGTTCACTTTCTATGAAGAAATCACATGTCTTTGTAGTTCTTTGATTTAATCTCATAGCTTCTGAAAATTAATATGAATTGAACCTTTTTCAATTATAAAAAAATGCAACTTACTAATTATCATAGAAAAGATTGCAAGATTCTTAAATATTTCTTTTCCCTTTGCACCTTCAAACTAATAATATTGCCCTGCTTCATTAGACATAATTCTGTACATAATTCTTTTTGTCATTTTGTTTGGATGATCTCCCCCTATGCAACTTAACTCTTTCGCCTAAGGAATTGTTAATTTTAGGTAAAATCGTTAATAAAACCCTGACATTACCAATAAATCTTGGAGATTGTTTTCTATGATTAATCTTTGAATGGCTTTTACAGAATCAACATCTGAGAATGGGAAGAAAGAAAGGCATTCCTTTAATGCTTTATTATTATCATCACTGATTGTAGTTTCATGACGAAATAGAAATCATACAGGCTTGACTGGCACAACCAAAAATCGAATTAAAAATATAGGGTAACACCTTGTCTTCTTAAGTTAATTTTAAAATGGAGTGCTTTTGTAGAAGTGAACAAAATAAAGAAGGAATGGAAAAACTAATTTAATAGTTATACATTAAATTTTGTTTATTTATATAAAAAATATAATATGTTTTGTTTATTTAATAAATATGTATGCTATATTGACTGTTGTTTTATTTCTCATTAAATAAATATGTAATTCATATTACATTTTTGTAAGTTTATTGATTTAATCAACCTGTTTTACATATGATATCAATTTGCAATAACACGTTTAATACACATGAAACCAACTAGGAAGTGTTGGACAAAGTAAACATGCTACAAATATAATATACATATGTTGGACATATAATTAATATTGATATTGAAATTTTTATACCACATGTAATAAATATTAGCATGCTTTGTGGATGTTAATTTTTTTTTAAAATAACAAAGAAAAAAAAGGCAAGGAAGGGTAGATTAACTGAGGTGTTATTGCTTTGAAGGAAGATGCTGGAAGAATTAATTATTTATCATTTGACACATATTGTATCTTTTCAGTTCTCATGCACTCACAACATGCAACAATGAATTTTGAAATTGTGTCTACACATTCAAATTCTGTTTGAATAAGTTGCCAAAACCCTGACTTCAATTGTCCAAATGCGTTCTCGATCTTGACCCTGGTAGCAGAAAATGTATAATTGAAAGTATTTTCAACGTCAGATTACTATAGTCTGCAATTAGGTATTTTTTAAAGGCATGCTGAATCACCCAACAAATGGAAATAATTTCCACAAATTTCAGATATTCTATTGCTTACATGTGACAACCTAAACATCTTTGCGTCACGTATTTTACTAGAGATACCAGTAAATACATCAAGAAATCTTTTATCTGCGTCACAGATCCCTTGTAATGTTATTGATGGCATATCATGGCAGTTCACATTTTATTTTGTGAACATCCTCTTATATATAAGAAAATTTCGTTTGAACTGATAGAAAAATAATTATTAAATAATGATGATGAAAATTTATAATGATATAAGTTATTAAATTTCTCTGCATCTGAATATTACAAAACTTTTCACTTTAGGCCTCTCTTCTTTCTCCATTGCAAAATTCAACAACTCTTCAATATCTTCATCAAAACTGCTGGTGTCTCACAGAATAGATTCTGATTCTACTAACTCTTCAACAACCAAACCTTTTAATAAACCTGCCATTTTATAGTTTGAAATTACACAAACGCTAGATGTACCGTGAACTAAAACAGTGCAAGTTAGTGACCCTAGAAAGAGCAGTGCCACCACTTGAAGGCACTCGTTTTGTGGTGGTGCAATTTACCAACCGAAGGCACAGCACCGAAAAAATGCAAATCAAGTACACACTAATGCAACCACCCAAATACTAGAGCAACTATTGGAGAAAAAAATCACAACTCAGAAATAAAATAGTCTCTTTATGGTTTTCAAAAGAATTCACTTACTAATCGTCCATACTTTAACATTTCAATTTTATAAAAACTAAAAATTTAATAAGCAAAACCACAATAATTTAACAAGAATATATTTTTATTAAAATAAAAGTACATGTTAAATTTCTATATCTCATTTGAACAATATGCTGTTAAAAATGACACAAATAAAAATGATATAGGAAAGTAAAACCTGGTTAAGACAAAATCTTGTTCAAGACAAAGATGCCTTGAAGTTCCAAGTTAGAGCAGTTTTTACTTCAAAAGACATACAAGAAAATTGATAATCTTTTCTTTAAAAAAATTGATAACGATGAACATGCTTTGATTTAGTTAACTATACATAAATCTAAATTTTAGAAGTATCACAACTGGTTTTTTTTGTATTAAAAAGTAACTTCTTGTTCTTGTAATGCTGTTCTATAGAACAGTGCACTTCCTTTGCTGTTCTCTCTTCATCATGATTTTATATCTATAGTTTCATTCAAACCATTTCTTCTTCTTTCCTATAATTGATTCTGAATTTGTCAGCAATTTCTGTTTATACTCATTAACCAACTTTGAGAAATTGTCGCTAGTCTTAAGTTTCTTTTTATTTATCTTTTGACGTGGCTGTTTTGTAAACTCTTGTTTTTTTTTCCTGTAAAGTTTTCTTAGTAAGTTTCTTTTTCCTCTTTTCTTTTTTAAGTTGTTCAAAATGTATTTTCGCTTGAGTTTTTATATTAAATTTTGAACGTATTTTCTTATTACCAGGAGTAGCTGTAACACCAGTAAATTTATTTTGTTCTTTAACTTCCATTTCAAATGGACGTTTAATTCCCCGTTTTTCTTCAGTTTTTTGTTTAGCTTTAGTATGATCATACTTTTTATAATTGGGATTTTTTATTCGTGAATTTTCTAAACGCTTGTCTTTTGCATTAAGTTTTGCTCTGTTTTCTATAGAAAATGCTACAATGGGTCTTTTACTTACAGAAAATATATTTGGATTATTATTTACAGCACGCAATGCCTCCAGAGCTGCTTCGTGTGTAGTGAAAGTTACAAAACCAAATTCTTTAGATTTACCAACACCTTTATTATCTACAATTCTCATATTTCTCATAATCTTTGCTTCTTTTATTACTGCCTTTGAACTAGAGTGCTTTTTGAAAAGTGCTCTTAATTTAGAATCGTCCCAACCAGCTGGTATGTTATGTACAATTAAGCGTGTTCTTGCAGCAAACATATTAAGATTTCTTAACATTTGTGTTTTATATTGCTCTAGTTGTAAACGTTTTGCCATATCAGCTGCTGAAACACCTTCTGCAGCTTTACTACCTGCTACAACTACCCCTTCCTTAAGGAGGTATAAATTTCTTGAATCTTTTTGTCTAGAATTCTTATCATCTTTACTTGTTCTATTCTTTAATTCATCTTTTGTAATTGCATATTGACATTCCAAAGTATTACCCATTAAAGATAATCCTGGTGTAGCTAAACATTCATCTGCATCGTTCTTGTTCTAAAACCAAAGTATATATATAT
>VTPC01089975.1:31469-68643 GCA_011009095.1 Ignelater luminosus
TCACATTCAATTTCACGATCTAAAAATGGTTTCCCATTTAAATGATGTCTTGCTTTAGCCGCTTTCTGTTTCAGCTTAAACTGTACAAAACCACATCCTAGAATTTTTCCATCCTCTTTCTTTAACAATTTAACTTCATCTATTTCACCAAACTTTGCAAAATGCTCACGTAGGTTTTCCTCTGTAACAGCAAAAGGAAGATTACGAACTATCAATCTAGCCCTGTGTTTATTCTTCTTTGACTCTTTCTTCTTTAATCTGAGTTTCTCTTTGAATGTTTCTTTCTTATCTTTAGGCTTTTCTACAATTAAGTTAATTAAAAAAGAAACATAACCTAAATTAGAAAATGTTTGTTCTCTTAGTTTTACTTACTTGTGTGACCCATAATTTTCAAAAATTTATTTTACTAACGTGTCTAACAATAGCTTTAATCAGTATTAAAGAGATTTCTCTTTTACAATATTATTACTTTTTTTTTAGACGCACTAAACTAAACCCACGTGCTTAATTTTCGTAAATCGGGTAAATGTCGGTAAATGTGCGCATAACCAACGCAGCTGTCGGTTGTCAAGTGAAGTGGAAGGGTTTCTAATCGATAATTTCAATTTAAAGTTATATTTATGAATCTGCTTTAGCATTTCTTCAATATTGTTATCTCTTTAAAAAAATAGATGCAAAAATAAGTATAATAACAATAAGAACAACATTTCTAACCTCAAAAAATTGTGACAACACGTGTTTCATTGAAGTGAAAAACCTTTTAAAGTTTTTGCCTTTGTTTTCTGATTTTTAGCTCTGAAGATAATTAACAATGACCGAAGTTGAAGGTACGATATTCTTTAGTAAGATATTAACGTTAAACAGAATGTTTTTAGATACTCCAACCTTATGTGAAGGAGACAATGATGATGATTCCGATGGATGGGACGAAATGGAAATATCGGGAGAGCAAACAACTTGTTTATTTTGCCCTTCTCAGTTTCACACTATAGCTGTTGCATTAGATCACTGTCGTTCAGAACATAAATTTGATCTTTTAGAATTAAAAACGAGATACAATATGGATTGTTATTCATTTATTAAGATGATTAATTACATTCGACTGCATAAACCTGAACCAAAAATTATTACAGAATCATGTGTTGCCCTTTGGGATGATGATGTTTATTTAAAACCAGGAGAAATGGAGCCATGGTTAATGTATGGTAGGTTTATTTTGAATATGTTTTAAAATCATCAATTTAAAATGGAAATTTTAAGATTTTGATGATCTGGGTAGTACTCCTTCTACACCACATTATGCTATTGATGGTAAAACGCCTATTAGTAATAACATTGGTGATCTACAAAGACAAATATATGAATTAACTTTGCAGGTTGTTAAATTTCTGTTTATGTTATTTTATATCTGTATTATTTAATTTTTATCATTCTAGTTACGACAAAAAGATAACCTTTTAAAAAATGCAATGCAGGATATGGCTAAAATGCGAGAAGTCACCAAAACTATAGTAGAAAGTGGTGACTCTAGTAAAAATTTAGTTCCAACAGATGTTGCTTCATTACCTATAACTTATGATAGTGAATATTTTAATTCATATTCCCATTATGGTATTCATCAAGAAATGCTAAGCGTATGTATTATTTCTTTTTGCCCTCTTTTTATTTGTTGCTGTATGTATTTGATTATGTAATTTTGAAATTTGTAGGATTCAGTGAGGACCATAAGTTATAGAGATGCAATTTTAAATAATAAAGATATATTTACAGGGAAAACAGTTTTAGATGTTGGTTGTGGAACTGGAATTTTGTCTATGTTTGCAGCAAAAGCTGAAGCAGCAAAGGTGTATGGTATTGATCAATCTGATGTTATTTATAAAGCAATGGATATAGTAAGGTATGCAGATATGTTTATAATTGGTTGATTTAATTTGATTAAATATTAAATCCAATATAACTGAACTATAAATTAATCTTGTGATCTGAGTCAGTTTACTATCATTTGAAGTTAGTATTATTCAGTAAAACAAAAATGCTTTAAGATTTTGAAAGCTTATATGTAACAATGCTAAAATATGTGATGAAGTGAAGATCTTTGGGTTATAAATTTATTAACTAATTTTATGATTACTATTAACTACAAATGATTTACATTTGATGTCTGAATTACGACAATTCTTGCAATGCATGTCTATCAATTGACTTCAGTCATTTTTGTATTCATTTATAACATTTTATATTCTAATTTTATTACAAACTTCAACCCAAGGCTTAGAAATAGATGGTAATAATTGCTCGGTTTGTATTTAAATATCTGACTAGACAATTCTAGTTTGCCACTACAACACAAGAATACATTTTACGCAAAAGGCTAAATTAAACTAATGACAATCAATATTAACTAATAACAATAATACAGACTATTTCTGCAAAAACAGTATAGAAATTGCAAATGATAGATGCAGAGATTGTTGTACCACAAGCCAAGTAGCCCAGTCCATGTCCCTCTAGCATTACCTAAATTAGAAAAAGAACAATTGACAATCCTTTTTAAATACATTTGCAAGTATCAACTTGGCTCTGATATTTCAGAAAATAACTAAGATCAGGGCCGTGCTATAGATTTTCTCAGTATGATGCAAGTTTTGAAATGCCGTCCTTTAAATGTTTTTTCTTTAAAATAACCTTTGATTGTGATTTAAAAAAAAACTGCACAAGATGTACGCATACTATTTTTATTTTGAAAATATAAACTACTTTAAAATAATGATATCAACTACAACAATCTACTACAGTTTTACCCTTCTAACTTTAACTTTAGCAAATTTGTTAATTAGGGATGTGTACTCTAGAGTGGCAGCCAATGTAGATTCAATAGAAATTAATGACAGATTTCTAAGTTTTGTTTGGCTTATTGAACTTCTTAAGTACTGTTCTATTAATTTTAATTTGGAAAAGCTTCGTTCCCCACCAGCTACAGAGACAGGGAGTGTTAATAGAATTCTCAGAGCTACCACAGTATTCAGATACAAAGTAATTAAGTTATTTTGGCACAAATAATTTAAAACATCCAAAGGTTTCATAGAATATGGTAGCATTTGGGATGCATCACGTAATTCTTCTTGAAGATCATTTGCATTTATATCCGATTCATTTTTGACCAAAAGTATTGACTGGAGACTGGTATACAATAATTTTCTAGCATTCTGTCATTTAGACCCTTGAGTTTTAAAATGTCAAAATGAAAATTTTTGCCATGGGTTCTTCTGGAAGTGATTGGGTTGGCACTGAGTTTTTATTTGCCAAATCCAAAGCAGTCAGTGTTGATGTGGATGTGGACGGCTCATCTAAACAAGACTTTTGTACTAAGAATTCCTTCATAACACAGCTTAGCTTTCTTCCTTGTTTTTCTTCTTTAAACATTTCTTTTTCGTTCCATACTGTAATAAAAATGTTAAATAAAAATTCAGTCTTTCGCAAAAATGCAACCGGGCAGGGGGAGGGGGTTGTCAATGATTAAATATGGTGATGCTATTAAAATAGGGTAGATAAAATAACGAAAGAAATGAGTTGCAAAGCTAGTAAGATTTGTAGGTAACAGACAAACAAAAATAATAGCTTTGCGCTGTCAGATCAAAAATCTTTTGGCGAGCGCTCGCCAATGATGCACATGCAGCAGAAACCGAAATCAAAGTGTACCGAAAGCGCTTAGGCAGAGGGTCGCGATAAATTATAAATCGTATTTAAATCAATATCGGAATAACATAGACCAATATAGGAAAGTGTTGCACAAAAATTTTTAATTATTGAGTGGTTTAAATTGATGCGGCCGCCTCTTTGCATCATGGCACGGCACGGCCCTGACTAAGATATGGATTCAATAAAGTTTCCACAAAAAATTATGAGTCATTTTTGTCTAGAGTGGTTTTTCTCACATCTTTACATTCTGCAGAGCACCATATTGAGCACTCTTTCACTTCACAAGAAGCACGATTCTATTGCTTCCACTTACTAATGATTGTCCAGTATCAACAAGCACTGTCTTTGTAAAATATATCATTGCTTGAAAGCAGAACTATTCTATGTCCAAACTTTTCAATTTTTCTAATTAACATTGTATGTTTGTAAGTGACTCTAACTACATACATAGCACATTAAATTTAAAAATATGGAAGATTTCGGACATTAAATAAGGCTGGATTGAAAAGTTTCCAGAATCACCTATATATGGCGGCCATAATTTAATTTATTCAGTCAGTTGATCGTGAGACAAAGTACCTACATCAAACAAGAGACGATTGCAAATTGAGTTCAATACTGATTTTTTCTCCGCTAGAGGCGCTGTTGTTCCACTTCAAATTTGACAAGTTTAAATGTCAGTTCATAAGATTGGGGTTGTTAGAATTTAAACTTTAGAAAAAAGTAATTATGAATGCCTTGTTGTTCAAAGTATTTTTGTTTCTACAAAAAAACCTATTTACACTTTTGCTCCCAAATAATTGGACATTAAAAATTTACTATTGAAATCTGGATAGTGCTTTATCCGATTCCATACCCATATAATGGTAGTGTCAATGCTTGGCAGTCTCGTATAATGTCATTCAAATCTAATTTACGGTATAGGTTCTATTCAATTGCAAGCATGCCTAATTCGTTAAGTCTGTCTTGTGTCATTGTTGATCTTAGGAAATTCTTTATTATTTTTGAGAAACTCCCTTCTTCATTGACAACCATGGTAATGTTAAAAATATTCTCAAAGCAATACTTATATTTATTTCTGTTACAAAGTTGTTTCTTCTGTGCAAGAGTAGACAGAGACCATAATTCATCTACAAGATTCATTCTGTCAATATCTGATGAGTTTTTGTCAGTTCAAAGGGTCTCAAGATTTTTTCAGTGAGATATTTTCCTAGCATTTATTAGTTGTTTCTGCCAAGAATCAGTATGAAAGCTTATTGTGTGGTGTTAAGATCTCTTCTTGGTTCTCTTTTACATAATAAGACTGACAGTAGGAAATGTTATAGTTATCAGGCTACATGTTTTCATACTGTTTTGAAATAAATAATTTGCAGTCAAACAGAAAAGATCTTTCATTTGTCCTTGGTAAGCCTCTTTGATATGAGTATGACATTCAAGTTGATAAATGATTTACTTGTTCCCCCATGACCGTCCAAGGTTTCTATAGAATATTGTTACTTACGCCTCTTCCCTCTCTATCACAATTTATGCTTGGTCCTTCAAACCAGATCAAAAGCTGAATGCTCTGATTTATGATCTTTGATATGCCACGTAGAGTCAAAGAAACAGTTTTTTAGCATGAGGTACAAGAACTAGCTACAGTTTGTACAATCTTGAGAGATCAGGACTAAAGAGGAAGTAAAAGGCCTTGGAAGAGCCATATTTAGATAAAAGTTGGCAATTGAGATGCCAATGTTCAACAGTTATCTTCTACTCTTTCAAGTCTCACTTGAGAAACATCATAGCATCTGATAAGATTTCTGACATTACAGTCTATTTCAGAAACTTACTCTAATATGCAAGGTATTTAATGAGAAGTTTACAAGTTTTTTCTTAAATCTTTCATAAAAACAATTTCCAATATCATTTACAAAAAAAAAGGTCTGTTCAAGGATACAAATTGGAATATCTCATCCCATTCCAGTTTGGATTGCTTTTGGTACCTACTAATTCATTTATTATTTTCACTGACTAGGCCATCTAATAGTATATTGTACAATGAGAGTGGATATGATATCCATATTGCACGAGAACGATTTTTATCTGAATGCGGTAAGGGCATTGCACTCGAGTTGTACAGTATATTTTTTCTACGATTAAACAAAATAATTTAAAAATATATCTAATTAAAGATATATGAATATTTTGAGGTTAGATTTTTTTGAAGTTGACATAGTTTTGTTTGACAACCATTGAAGTTGTGCAGATTTTTTGTCAAAGCTCCCTGATTGGTGGATTTCATATGCACAAATATGTGAATATGAAATCATATCCATATTGTTTACCAAAATTGCCCAAATGAAATGTGCAAAAGCAGGTGATTTTACATGTAAGAGTAGAAAGAAATAATTTACAGCACTCAGATTAAAAGATTTGTTGTTTGGAGTAAATTTAAATTTTAATTACTTTAATAACTTAGCGAATTAAATATTCAATCAAAGCAACATCAAGTATGCTAAATATATCTCAGTCACTTAGAAGGCTTATTGGACCATTTAGTCAACATTACTGGATACTTTCAGGTAGGGCTGGCCATCCTCTGGCTTTGGGCCTAATCTTCAGTCAATGTCAATGACCTCTTTTAAAGTATCATATAGGTTATGTTTCAAATTATTTTGTTAAAAGTCTTGAGTATTCAAAGCAAACTTTTGAGAGATACATCACAGCATACTTTCCATTCAAAGGTATGAAAATCTGAGGCTTCAAAACCGTAGGCGCCTTGGAGCTGCTGTAAATGGAACACGAAAACTAACTAGTAGCGTTGTGTTGTATTTTTGTTTTCTGTGAAACAACCAACATAACCTCAAACGTGATTATTTTTGGCGTTTATACTTTGCTTTATACGGTTTGTAATTATTGTATTTGACGTGCATTTTGAATTGATAAAGAAAAATGGAAGATTTTGTTGAGAAAGAAGTGATTTTGAAGGTATGTGTAATTATTTAATGGCCAGTGTGAACATTCTTGTTAATGGTTTTAACTTATAACTTACAGGAATTATTAACGCCTCTCTATACCCAACTTTCTTCAGATTCAGAAAGTTCAAGTTCTATTTCTTTTTCATCAGATGAAGAAGATTCAATAAAAAGAAAAAGAGTGAGAATAAGAGGATTTGTTGAAGAAGTGGTTCATAACTACTCAAATGATGAATTCAGGTTTCACTTCAGAATAAAACGTCCAACAGCATATAAAATAATAGGTAAGCACTTTTCTTAAAAAGGGAAAAATAAATCATAGAGAAGAAAAACAATAATCTTGAGTTTTTTGCTTTTAGATCTTCTTCAGAATTCAAAATACATTCCTCATCATAAAGATGGACGGGATAAGATATCAGCTGAAAAATCATTTCTAATGAGTTTATGGTACTTGAGTAATCAAGAGATTTTTCGAGAAGTATCAGATAGGTTCGGTGTTACCTTAAGTTCAGCTTATAGATGTTTGAGAAGAGTGCTGAAGCTGAAGTGATTGCTGAAGGATTTTGTAAAAAGCAAGGTATTCAGGGCGTCATAGGAGCCATCGATGGAAGCCACATTCAAATTCCTAAACCCACCGATAATCAACTTGCATATATAAATCAGAAAGGTTACCACAGTTTACTTTTGCAAGGAATTGTAGACCACAACAAAAAATTCGTAGATGTTTATTGTGGTGAACCTGGCTCCATACATGATGCCAGACTTTTAAGAAAATCTAATATATATGCAAAAATGCACAATAATCCAGATTTTATTGGAGATAAATTTGTAATTGGGGATACAGTTTATCCAAACCTACATTGGTTGGTTATCCCTTTTAAAGATAATGGACAACTAACACAACACCATAATGAGTTTAATTATAAACTTTCTGCGACCAGGGTTGTCATAGAACACGCCTCTGGGTTGTTAAAAGGAAGATTTAGGCGATTGAAAAAACTTGAAAACTTAAAAAGCTTTGCAGCGAAATAATTATGGGGGCTTGTATACTACACAATATTTGCCTTGATGAAAAGGACTTTTTGGATACTGATTTGACAGATTTTAATCAACCAACACAAGTACCATATCTAAATAACTTGTTTCATGTTGCAAATTTGACCGAGGAGGTCAACAGGCAACAGCAGTTATTTAATTTCATGTTTAATGACTAGTAATACAGTTACATATTTACATTGTGCACTTAACCATCTTAACTATTAATCATTTATATTGTATTTAAAATAAATCTATTACATAATTAATCAGTATTTCTATACCTATTTAATAAAAACTTGTTACTTATTTATAAAAATTGCTCATAAACAACCTATAAAATGGAAATAATAAAACAAGTTATTACTTCTTAGCATTTAGGTATTTCTCCAACAAGTCTAATTTTCTATTTTTGAGTGCAATTTTTTGTTGCTCTAAGGCTAGAAGATCCTCGTGACGTTTTTGACGTTTCCTTCCTGATTCATGCTTCAATTCAATATATTCACGTTTCAAGGTTTTCTCGGTTATTTTTTTGGTTTGTCTCGTGTCTTTATTTTCCTGTGCTTCAGAAGAAACAGACTGGTAGGAGGTACTGGTTGCCGAACATAGTGACTGGTATATCTTCCATCGTGTTATCAAACTGATTTGAATTAATGGCATGCAAACATGAATTAGTTGGATTGGCACCCAATATTTCATCCATTAATTCATAAAAATTAAATCTCGATGGTGAACGCCCTGTTCTGGTTTTATTATCTTTCGCTTTTCAACAGCTTTTTACTAAACTTATGAACCATCGTTGCACTTACTTCATATTTTAAACTTATTAGGTCGTTGGCCACATTTTCAAAAACTTGCTTTCTTTTCTTTGGATGATTCAAATCATCAACATGAGTAGACATGGATTTAATGAGGTCCACTTCTTGATTGTACTGCCATATATGCTGATTAATTTTAGCAGTGTGATCCTCAACTTTGTTTGTTTTACTGGTTTCTGCAGCTTCTTCTAAAGGAGTACTCAGAGCAAGTCTCTGAGTATTCGTAGCTTTTGCATGAAACAGCAGAGAACTTACAAACTGCTCATCTAAACAAAACAAAAACATTAGTTTGATTACACTTACTGAATAGTTATTTAATTACCTTTTTGTGCACGTACTAGTTCTTCATCATTTCAATATAAATTATAGGATATCCCACTTTCTGGGTCAAAAATTGTTAAGTTAGGCTCAGTTTTACAATTCATTCTTAAGTTATTCAGGTTATTCTGTAATTAAATGCTTCAACAGCAACAAGCTGAACAGCAAATGCTTGGGTTCGAGGGGGCAGGGGTAGGGTGCGTTCTGAAGGTTTAAGGCGTCACGCCTGAGCTGAATGGAACACGAGGCTCGAAGCCTGCAGCTGCTCCGAGCTGCTATTGTGTACGAAAGGAACGTGCCTACAGTTTCTATTGTTAAATGCAACTTCATATCGTTCAAGCCAATTGCATATTTAATTTAGAATTAATTACTCAAGTAGTGCCATATCATACCATACCAGTGGCAAATATTCTGACATGCACAGCTAACTTTCATCAGCATTTAGTACATAGTTTTAGTTCCTCAGACCAAACAAATGGCATTCAAACATGGTAGTAAAAGCACCAAGATTATGAAAGCTTATGAGAAATTGGAACCTGCTATTACAAAAGAAACTTTGATTATGTCATACATTAATTTATTAGATTGTTCATTTTTACGATTTTATTAGTTTCAACTGTTTTTAAGTGTATCAAGAGATATATCTAATTTGCAGGGAAAATAATCTCCATGATACCATACATTTGATTCATGGTCGTATTGAGGATACAGCGTTACCAGTAGACAAAGTCGACATTATCATATCTGAATGGATGGGGTATTTTTTACTTTTTGAAGGAATGCTTGATAGTTTTATTTATGCTAGAGACAATCATTTAAGTCCAGGTGGTGTTGTTTTACCAAGTAGATGTAACATAAGCTTAATTGGATTAAGTGATATGGGTAAGTAAAACATCTTTTTAATAATATTCGCTCTTCTATAAATGTAATTTTGTAGAAAAATACAATAATCGCATAACATTTTGGGATGACATTTACGGATTTAGTATGAAATGTATGAAAAGTGAAGTTGTAAAAGAACCAAATATTGAAACGATTCCAAGTGATAAAATAATAACAAAACCATGTCTTCTTAATGAAATAGATTTAACAACATGTCCAACAAGCACAGTCGAGTTTAGTTCCAATTTTAAATTAGAAATTACAAGAAGTGGAACTATAACAGCTTTTGCTGGTTATTTTGATACATTCTTTGATCTTCCCAATTCTGTTTCGTTTTCTACGGGACCACACACAACTAAAACACATTGGCAACAAACAGTTTTTTATTTAAAAAATACTTTAGAAGTAAACGAAGGTTTGTTTATTATACATTAGAAAAATTAAATAGCAACAAATCTTTATATTTTAGGAGACATTCTAGAAGGTAACTTGAGGTGTAAAAGGATAAAAAAGAATATTCGAGGACTTCAGGTGACAATTACAGTGGGACAAGAAGCACAAGAATATATTTTAGATTAAAAAATAAATCTATTTGTTAATTTTAAAACTTGTATCTAAAAACAATCACGAGAATGGAATGTACTTTGTATAAATTACGTACATAAATTACATACTTATAAAAAAAGCTATGACCTATGGCAATCACTAGAGTTTTAAATATATTAAACATTATTTACAATTTATGGAAAGGAAAATCCATTACTACGGACTTTAAATACTTGATTCAGGGGATTGTATGGCGTTCTCTGTGTTGAGTAGTACGGTACCCTTCTGTTGAAATCTGGCTGAACATCAGCTCTCAATATTACAACACCTTAAAAAAAGAAATGATTAAAACAAATAAATAAAAATATCACATATTATGTATGAATATCAATTAGGTAATTTAGAAATTTGATTCCAACCTGATGGGTTCACTTTCACTTTGATTTTAGTTTGCGGCGTTAATACTCCATAATCTACATCTTCATAGAGATCCTACAAAAAAAAAGTTGTTTTAACAGTTACATGATAGCTGATTGAAATTTATTACCTCGACTCTATAACCAGTAGGTGACACTAAACCTAATTCTTTAAGTGTAACTGCAACATCAGATGGTGTACCATCCGTTCTTCTATTCACAAATGCTATGGCATATGAGAAATAATTTTGGTAAAGTGGTGTAATTGGTCTAGACCAAATTTCTATTCCTTTATGCTATTAAGAATAAAACTTGCACAAATTACTATAGTTTTCACATAATAAATTTAATAACATAAAATGATATCAAATTTATTAAAAGTTAATTGACACAACTTTTAGTTGCTTACCTTGTAAATTCGCCTTCCTTGTATGCCCAGGGGGTCTTGATCTACAGCTATTATTTTTTTATTCTGCAAAATTGCTTTGTATTCCGGTCGAATCGTTCTGAGGTCGACCGACATCAAAAGTGGGGCAGCAAGTATTGCCCAAATTGCCATTTGTGTTTTACTTTGTTCATAACTTAAACCGAAATTACCAATAATTAACTGAAAATAGAAATAGCAGAATGTTACTTCTTTGATGATTTGCATTCAAAGTCATAATTAAATGCATTAAGAGATTATGAAATTTATCAAAGGTGAGATTTAATTTAAAATATAAGTAACTGACAAATAAATCAAATATTTTTCATTTTAATCAGAAATAGATTACTATTACCTATAAGAAGGCTATCAACATTCTTTTAGATAGAAAAAAAATAGAAATTACTGAAATTCTTAGTGGCAGGAAGAATTAAATACAAGATCAGGGGTTCAGAGACTTTAAAAGTTGTCATTGTATTTACATATGGTCAATGATTTTATTCTAATTAATAGATATATTAATTTTTAATAATAAAAGTACAGTATTTGAATTATAATCAGTAGCAGCATATAAATAGACCCAAAAACTTCAATTTAGTTTCAACATTTCTGTCACCAGAGACATAATGCTTGGCCTAAATCTGCATACATGTCATGTTTGAATTCTACTATGCTATCTATCTATCTATAAGAGCTTTAATGCATTAATTTTCATGACTGCATGACAGGCAACATAACTCAAAAATTTTGGGTTATCAAAAATTCAATTGCAAAAGTTTTGCTGGTTGTACTTCGTGAGAAAAGTCTAGACACCTTAGGTATCTGATCGAGATTATTTGAATTTAGAAATTCATTTGTATAATCTAAATGCAAATTTGTTAAATCTACCTCTGAAATATAATAATTGGGCGATTTGGGCTACTTGAAGCAGGCGAACTGGCAACAACATCTTGCAATACTGAATACTATTCATGATATCAGTTCTATCAGTTGGTCATCAGAAGCAGCAACAGATGTCTAAGGATAGAAGCCATTCATTTAACATATAGGAAGGCAAGCTGCTTTATGATCTTGGAGACTTTTCTTAGCCAAGAATGGAAATTCATAGGAAAGATGAAGGTAAGGATGGGATAATCCAATCCACAGAAATTCAGCATTCTCATAAAAACTCTTATTGCAAGTAAAATTAATTAATCTTGGAGACCTCAAGCCCTGAGATCTGATTCTAAAGCATTAATTGCTCAGTCATGCCACTTGGTGAGATACATAAAAAGGTTCTTCTTATAATTTATTTATAGCAGTGATGGACAAAAACGACACTATATAGGTTATGCAAGTTAAAGGATAACATCTCGTGCTGAAGAAATGAAAAATAAACCATTTATAGCAGTGACAGATAAAAATGACACTCTATAGGTTATGTAAGTTACACATTAGCATCTTTTGTTCAAAACAAATTTGTCATTTCCAAAAGTTATTTACATATAACAACAGCAGACACTATATAGTAGGGTGACAATATTTTTCTGACTTTCTTTTTCTTTTAAAGCTCACACGAAAAAATGTTAATTTGATGCATTTGAAGAGTTCTCTCCAAGTATCAACTCGTTTAAAAATTTTTGAGAGGTTGCTCAAAAATTTTAAGTTTCAAAAAACAAAAGAAATCAATGTTTTTTTAGTTCTTCAGTTTCTCACTAATTCAATCTTTCCTATGTAGGTTGTAGAGAAACATACTAAAATTTGAAGTCAAAATATTAATATTTAGAGGTCGCTCACTTTTGACAATAGTATAACTTATAATTAATCGTCTGACAATTTTTAAAATTAAAAATAAAGACACATTTATGTAAAAAATCAGTCGTTTAAGTGTCAAGATTTTCATTAAAAATATTTCTTATTATAGCTAACCTAACCTAACCTAACCCCACCTAACCTCACATTAATTAACCTATTTTCAAATATTTTCAGTTGTTTTGCATAGAAAATCTCATAAGGAATTTTCATTTTTAAAAAATTCAAAATCTTTTTATTTTTTGACTTAGAAAATTGAGACCAGTCCTGTTTTCAGAAAAACTATAAGATGGACACTTTATCTAGAAAAAAAATTTTCTTATAGAAATTTTTCAATGAAAAACGTGGACTTTCGGGAAAACTACAGAAAAAACTTAAGGGTCTAAACAGAACTTAAGCCATACTATATCTTGTACTGCAAGACTACAATTCCTGTACATTGTCATTGATATACTAAATACAAAAAAACTTACTTAGGTCTTCCTAATAGCAGTTGTACGAAAAATGGGAACTGTCCCTTTTCAAGAAAATGCCCTCCAGAAATCCTGTCTGTTTCTACACAAATGTGCTTTGACAATAAAATTAAAATTATTAAATAAAATAATTTTTTCTTTGTTAACACTTTCAAACTTTCGTTTGGATAATTATTTTTTATTCATACGATAATCATTTGAATAGACACTTCTATAGTATAAAAACAATTTTATGGGATGCCAATTACAAAATTATCTTATTGAATGGTCAACCATTTAAAATAATTCTTAATGGTATCTGGTGCCGCTCCTAGTGACAAAACTGATAGAATTGAGATCAAAAGAAAGGCTAAGGTTACAAGATAAAATAAACACTTAATGATAGCTGCTGTTTTAAGTTTTTGATGCTATGGTTATGAATTTTGAGATTTTGGACTTTTGACAATCTGTTATTTCTTGATGATTTATTAACAGAATTTACTAAAGAATAAACAAAAACTTGACAAACTTTTGAATGATCTGAGATAATAGAGTTCTATATTAGTTAAATATAAAGGTACTATTAAACTGGTAACGATCACCTTTGCGCTCGTTACATAATTTTTGTTGGTTAATTCTTCTGTCTGTGTGATCTGTTTTGGTAGTCATTTCTCTTGTTGGACAGGATTTCTTGTAGTTGTTGTGAGGTTGCATGGATGGATTGTTATGGTCATCAATTAGCGGGGTTGATGAAATAGTATTTATTACTTATTGCAAGCGAGACACAGGGTATAACTATTTTCATTTAATTTTATTTTCTTACTGTAGAGAAATGAATTGTTACAGCTGTTATTGGTATTTCCGATTATTTACTTTCAACTTACATCCAGTTAGCAAATTTGATATGGTTCTCTTATCATCTTATCTATGATTGATCAGATGTAGTTAAAGATTTTTTATTATGTTTCAATTTTGTTTTGCATCTTCAAGTGTGAAATTTGTTGATTCTTTTCATTATTGAATAGTATGTAGTTATATTTATGTGTTTCGATTAGGTGTTTGGAATTTGAAACATTTCTTTTTTTATAGTTTGCTTTCCTGGTTTACTTAATATGTTTTAATGATAATCCTAGTTTTAGTCTCTTCAATACGAATTTTTATACAGGGTGTTACAAATTCGAGTAGTTGTATGGGGATCTCAAAAACCGTAAGAGATACAAATTTGTTTAAGTTATTGCAAAGTTGCGCATTTATGTGCCTAACAACAAGCCGTTTAAAAAGTTTAAAAATTTTGAATATTTCCGGAGATATCCGGAAAACACCGAAAAAATAATTCTTCGTTTTTAAGTTCTTACGCCTTTGTTTTCAAATTTATTAAAAACCTAATAGCACATTATTAGAGCACTTTTTTATGTGCTGTAAGACTGTGTAATCATTTTTTAAATACGACGTTTCGTATTTCAGATATCATCATTAGGTCAATTTTTATTCAATACGAACCTGGATTTCTTTTTACGTTTTTTTTTGTCGAAAACTGGTTTTCAAATGTATAATCTCATATTATTTTTTTTAAAAAAATTGCGTTTTGTAGTAAAGAAAATGACGCTTCTTTTATCGTCCAAGTTTTTGCTAGTACGGTCCTGGATACTGTAACTGTAAAACTCGGTTTGATAAACATACTTAGTCTAAGTTTATTTAAACTTATTTTATTAATTTGTTTGTGTTAAAATGTATTTGAACATACAAAAAGGAAAATTCACAATAACAACTAAAACTAGACTTTTTAAACGACATGTTGTTAGGCACATAAATGCGCAACTTTGCAATAATTTAAACAAATTCGTATCTCTTACGGTTTTTGAGATCCCCATACAACTACTCGAATTTGTAACACCCTGTATATCTTATGCTGGGACTGTTCATTGGGAAAACTGTGTTAGATATTCCAAGTGGATGTAAACTGAAGTACTTGGCTAATTGTGTGGGATTCAGTCAAGCATCTCTGACCAAAGAAGTCGTTTGGGGTTCTGCTGGTAGGGAATAGGGTGATCTGTTGTGGTTAATTCTTTGTAGTTTTTTGTAGTCTCAGTAGTGTGAGGGAAGGTTTTAATCCTTCCCAATGTTCTTTTGATCTAATGTGAGTTGTGTTCACATTTAGCTTCAAACCCCAAGCTTAGTACCCTATTGAGGATCTACATGGCTCCCTTATTATATAACTGGACG
The DNA here is from genome assembly GCA_011009095.1 of Ignelater luminosus. Classification (NCBI taxonomy): domain Eukaryota; kingdom Metazoa; phylum Arthropoda; class Insecta; order Coleoptera; family Elateridae; genus Ignelater; species Ignelater luminosus. The sequence continues at coordinate 47,028 of VTPC01089975.1, forward strand.
TCCTCATCTTAGAATTGACATCAAAAAATGAACAACTTTAAAATCTTCACGTCAACGCCGTCATATTTTTTGTAATCGTTTTATTAAATTTTACCTTTTATAAAATTTCTTTTTTGTCATAAATGATTTTTGATTATCAACGAAAATCACATTTAACTCATAAGTCTCATTTCTTTCTATTATATTTAATTAACGATTTTCTAATTAAATTTTTAAGACTTAGAAAGACGTTAGTATTAAGAGGTTTGTTTCCGCGTTGAGTTCATCAATGAAACGCAGGCCTATATTTCACAGAGAAATTCGCGGTGTCTTATTTTTACTTCTTGAGCTACGGTTTTTAAGTTTTTGTGTAAAATTTTCTGATATTTACAGTTCTGCTTTGGTTGATACTCATTTTATTGTTGCTTAAATTCTTTAATATTTTTTTTGTTTTATAAAATTAGATTTTTGAATTTTTCTAAATTCTTTACTATTTCAATATTATGAGATTAGATGAGTCGTATGGTTTGATAAAACTCTTTAAATTTTTCTTATTTTTATTTCAATGCTATTGTAGAATTAAAGTTTATAGCATTTATTTAAATTTTAAATTCTTTAATTTTATTGATGGTGAATTATAATTGGAAATTTCTTCCTGAACTTGTATATCATTTATCCTTATACTGGATAGACATTAAAGTCAAATGTGAAAATATGCCAACAAATAACTATACAAGTAAAAATGTCATACAAGACGTGTCGTTTAAAGAGAAACATCCTGTACAGTCTTTGGACAATCTCATTTGATTTCAATGATTTTAATTTATTTTGCTCTTGAGTTAGAAAGAATGCTTATACATCTCAAGTTTATATATGTAATTAATGAAAATTTAAATTTTCATCCTACACAAAAACAATATTAATTAATATTTATTAAACTTTTCAAAAGAATTCACAATGTTCAACACCTACATTTATTATTACATGCTCAAACATATTACTTTATCGGTTACCGCACACATACATATAATACAATTCAGTTAAAAAGTGAAAAAATGTAGGTATCATCTACAGTTTATTCAGGTTTGTTTTTGTAGAGAATTTCTTTTTTTATGATAATTTTTTAAATTCTAATTTGCTACAATGAAATAAATAATAAAACAAATACATTCTGCTTGTATACTAACTATCCAAAAATATGAAAACGTAATGTTATGTAATGCATTGAAAATATTTCATTTCGAATGCTGACTAATAAGAGGTAACCGAATTTAAATGAACTTTTAGTAAAAATTATTTATGAGACATTCTTTTCTATCATGCATGTTGCAATTGAAACATTTTTTTTCTCTAGTGACCGGCGTAAACACGGTCAAATTGTTACAAATTGCACCATATACGTACAGTGAAAGTCATATGTAACAAGTTTAACACCTAATAACGCATTGAATAATGATCAGAATTTCATATTTCAATAAAAAGGAAAATAATTTCTGGAATCTGCACGTCGTTTTTTTATGTATTTATGCATGAGAAATCGTAATGAATAATTTCTTTTTTTCTATTTGTAAATGGCGCCACATTTTTATTATTTGTATAGTTATTTTATTTTGTCAAATGTTAATTAAATGCATTCAGGTTATCATCTCACTTTTGTAAAGATGTAATCATATTCAAAACACTAAAAATGAATAACATTAACAATTCATTTATTTATAGAACAAAATTTCAAATAGAAAAAAATGTGAATAGTAAATAATAAGATGTATCGGCAATCTTGTGACATTTACTAAACTGAAGACATGGACATGCATCTGCTTTTAAAGCTTACTTTGAATAGATCATTTTCTAATTAGGCACTTTGAAATATTCAATAATCACTTTTTTTGTGCGACTCTCTCGCACAAGTCACTAGCTACCACTGTTGGAATCAGTTATGCAAAATGCAAAGTCATTATGTTATATCTACTAACTATGATGAATATTCAACTACACAGAATATTTTGCAGTGTAATTTTGGTGAACAACTACAATGACTCAACATATTCATTATATAAAGAATATTAATTTAAGGTTATGTTGTATTCTTCAGTCATAGTATATTAAAATGTGTACAAAAGAATCAATCAAGTGTTTTCTGATTCCAGAGGTTAATAAAAGTTCAAAAGGGAAAATTCAATCTCCACGCCAAACTAGATATTGTCACCTTGAAGAACAAAAAAGTCATGAAAGTTCAGTTTTGCTGCAAAATATTAATAAAACTAGAAATGTGTGGAAAAAAATTTTGTAACGGCACTGAAAAAAAAAGCAAGATAAAAGCGTTTTTATTTTGGAGCTTACTCTATATTCGCTTAAAAGTCAGCTATTTCTATATTCTATTATAATGATTAAGATTAAAAAACAATGGTAGAGGAACAACAATGACTGAATTTTTTCTTGGGCTTGAATTTTCTTAAATGGAATGCCTACTTGATTTTGGCATCACTGAACAGTTTCTTTTGAAGGCTTTTCAGTGATATATGGATATATGTATGTGTAATTATTCTTTTGTTTTTGGAAATTAATAAATAAAAATGATTTTTATTTAGATCAACCATCCTAACTATTTGCCTAAAAATTCTTTAATTATGTACACGACATTCTTTTATTATTTATATTTATTACTAAAAGTGTTATTCATTTTAACAATTTTTACTTTTGAATAAAAAACTGTAAAATATTGTAACCTGAAGTGTGTTTCATCTGTCTATATAAACTTTTACATTACTGTATCATGAATAAACATCCATCATAGAGAACAAAATAAATCAAATAAATCATGTCACACTCTGTTAACAGAGTTAACTTTTCATGTTTATATACATTTCGGAAATTTTTGTTACAAGTATGTAATGTCATTTTAAAGTTTTGCATACTTATCCGAATTTTACGTTAAATTTTGCTTTAAATACATTCATTTAATATAAATTTATCGCTTCGTCTTACTTTTTAATGTTTAGCAAGTTGTTTATATTGCTAACAGATATTTTTCTTTGGAGTTCTGTTGTTAAGAATTAAAATGTGTTTGATAAATGGTTTTATACTTCTTTCATTAGTGAAATCCGATACATTATTTTATGACTTTGCTTTGTGCTGTTTTTAAATCTTTGTTATATTTTTCAACTGTATTTCCAAAAAAGAACATGTTCGTAATTTGCTAATTCATGTCTGGCAGAAGACAGTTCTACAGTAAAGAAATGATATCCAGTAGTTTTCCATTATCCAATTTATCGTCTGTATTTTATTTGGGGATATCGTGTACAACTGACTTTTCTATTTTGCCAAACCGTTCCCTTTGTTGATACTTTATGATTTTCTCGGAGAGTCGAAATTTGGACACCGTGGAACGCGGGTGTTCACCGCGACCTCCCGGGTCCAAGCGGACCCGGTGCTTCTCGCGTTTTGTTTCGATCTTAAGTGTGGCGCACGGTTAATTTCGACATTTTAGTGGCTGTGAATTTGCTTTAGTTTTCTATTTGGTTTATGGTGTATGGGCATTAATTTGCATTTTGAGTTAATCCTCGAGGGAGACCTCTTTGAGGATTAAAATATTGACGCATCATTGTGCGGATGAACTTTAAAAATTCATAGGCTGAAAGGTATTACCTGTATTTTTACTAGTATGTGGAGATGAACGACGAGCTCATCGTCCCCGTCTTCATTAGAAGGATCGTGTAAAGAAGTAACCGTGTCGAGCCAGTTATTTGGAAATTATTTAGTCTCACTTTCTTCTTGAGTTTTGGTTTAGTCATTATGAAGATCTCCGTTGTGTACCTGGTGTTCTTTGACTCCGCTATCTTCGTCATACTCCCTGGCTGATGGAATCAATCTCCCATCTTCAGTGTCCATCGAGAGATCTGGTATTCTCTTCGTTATTGAGAAAATTAAAGTTTTGTGTTTGTGGAAGTTAAGTGTTTAAAAATTTATTGGGGTTGAAACCATGCCTTCTCGTAATTAAATTTAGTGTAAATTCAATTCTTTTGTATTTGGAAAAGTTGCTGGAAACTCAAAGGACCTCCAGATTTAGAGTAAGGAATGATTGTTTATGTTACATATATTTGTTTGTATTTTATGTTGTTTTGTTCAAATGCTTTGAGTATTTAACGTTAATGTTTGGTTTATTTTAATGTTAGAAAAGTATCTTTATAGTGTATTCTTTCCGGAAAACTCTAGGGAAAACAATAGGTAGTTTAAATTCTATAGTAATCTTTTGAACGTTTTCTTTTTGTTTGAAGTAATACAAGTTCATATGTTCTAAATTTATTAATAGTTTTAAATCATGTTCAATTTTGTTTGCTTAGAGGGGTTTAATACAATAAGTATTTTGCGATTTAATGATTTCTAAACGCATTTATTTGACGGGTCCTTCAGACCTAATTTTTATGTAGTAATTGTCATTCTTTTAATTAATGTTTGTGAAGTAATAATTTCTTCAATCAACCATATCATTTTGAATCTTTTTGTGAATGTTTATTTTACTCGATTTCAAAGCATAATAATAAATTCATGTAGTTTAATTAACTTTTATGTTCTTATTTCTAGGAGTTTGTTTTTGTTTTATAAGCTTATTTAGGTGCCGTGATGATGGACCTTGGCTTCTAGCAACCCGCATAATATTTGATTTTGTGACTAAAGCTTTGTTTATAGTTTTGAGAAACGAGAGAGAGGCTGGACATTTATTAAGTTTATTTTATTTTAAGTTGCGGAACCAACAAAGGTTCCTTGGTAAGTAAAAGAGAATACAATTTAGTCTCCGGACACGATTTTGAAGTGTTTATCTACAGGGTGGTATTTTGGGTGGACCCTATATACAGCGTGTTCGTCGGTGTTGGGACAGGTCGACGAATTACATCGTTTTGTGTGGCACTGTCTCCTGGCGCCGTTTTGGTATCTCTTTTAGGCTTTTCAGCTAAAAGCTAAGTTTTAGGCTCAGGTAAGATCGTCAAAGTCTGGGTTATTTACTATTTTGGAACCTACTCCCGTCTTCGACATGAGCTATGGGCTTGAACATCTACCGATATCTGGCTTATACGGGACTTGTGCATACTTTTGGGCATTTTCCCGTTACAATCTTGAAAAAAGATTTTATTTTGATGTGCCGTGTATGCAGGGTGTCGGTAAATGATACTAAGAAAATGATAAGATTAGTAGATTCCTAGTGATTCAAATGGAACCTATGCTCAAGTTGCCTTAGTTGCAGAGTTATTGGTCTTCAAAGTTGCATGCAAACACGTTCACTTTCGGCTACATCAAAAGTCAGGGAATTTTATAATGGAAAATCACTTTGAACCCTGATATATCTAATCATATGTATTGTCCTTGTCACAGTGGTCACCATGGAGCCTAACTTTCATCCGGGTATCACTAGCACCGATCTCACATTTCAGTCGGTACGCTACCACCACCACCATGTCAGCCATCAACCTACAACCAGAAGAGGGCACCATACCACATACGTACGTCTACCACCAGTTCGGAAGAAGAGGCTCAAATAGAGTCTGAGAGCCTAAAATAAAAACAGGGATCAGCAGCGGACTATCCTACCATTACCAATCATGCAAATTCCATTTATGTACCACCATCCGCTCTGAAGATGCAAAACATTTAACAAAGAAAAGACGATCGGAGACTTCCGGGTAGTTTGAACAGCCACCCCCACTCAAGATATCTCCCCGCAACACTTTTATCGATCACCCGACCGCACGCTTATGGGCATGAAGTCCCCTACTTTGGTCTCTGTCATCCTATAAAATAACTGCAAATTCTTCACTCAGTTTGATGCATTGCAATCAGGAGTCTCTTTTTAGAACTAACGACAATCACTCCATGTTAAAACTGCAAAACCAGAAAACGTGCATTTTCCCCAAAAGTTAATGTTCGATTAAAAAACTCTTACCAAATTCATTCTAATTTTTTAGTTTATTAATATTATACTTATGGTGAGTAACACTTCCATCGAGCACCTGACTGCATGTCTATGGGCACAAATTTTTCTACGTTATATCATCAAGTCAGATTTTCATGTACAAGCAGTGCTTTTGCGAGAAAAGAGTGTTTTTTACACTTTTTACGTATTTTTATCTTCTCTTTTCGATGGTTAAGGTTTCGAGTTGATAAAACGTATCGTTTTGGCACAAATGACGAAAAACCAAAAATAACGAATTCACAAGAAATTTCCAAATCCAAAGATCCTCCGGCTACTCTAACTGAATTTAGAGACCGAATGCATACAGATTGGGAAAAGCCACTTGCTGAATCTCAGCGGTAATCACGGAAAAATAACGGCGCTAAAAGGGATAGAAGAGGAACGGCATCCCCCTACGTTTCCAGGGTCTTTTTAGAAAAATTCGGAATTTGCTTACAGAATCACGTATAGGTCACTCAAGCACAGTTCAAATCTCTCTACCTCAAAGGATGTGTTAGAAGATGACCTGGTAGGAAAAAAGTGCATTGAACCTCTTTTGTTCCCCATTTTACGGCTCATCAGTGTTACAGCAAGGTTCCCATAAGAACTTGGATAACTGTCCCAGAAAGATCCAAAGAAATACAAAGTACGTCTTTTTGTTTTAATCGGCTCCAAGAACGGGGGGACCACTGGCAACAGATTTAAGTGGGCATCACGGCGAGGCGTAAAGAAAAGCGCGGAGTTAATCCGAGTTGAGTCGGGTAAATAAATACTCCTAGAACGTAAAGCTCGAATATTATGTTGATTAGACTATGCGTGTGGTTTTGGTAGGGGTTTCAAAATTCGCAGATTCCCTGAATGCTTCTTTAGGGGGCTTTGGGATTTTTTGGTTTTTCACCAGATTTTCTCTCCTATCTCGCCATAGTGCTTGCGAAGTTGCGTCGATCGGCAAAAACCAAATCCCAGTAGCCCATATAGTTTCTGAGCTAAAAGCTCTTCTAGGTTTGACCTGTCGCACCCTCTAGCGGCCGAACCGTAAGAAGTTTTGATATCTTTGCAAAACCCCCACTCCGATCTTCCCCCCACGGACGCCAATGGGCTTGGATTTAAAACTACCTAGGGTAAAATATTCTTTGGGGGCTCTATAAAACAGCACCTCTGGTCCCATATCGCTAGGCCAACCCATCGCGTGCATAAGGTAGTTGAAGAACATTATGTTCCACTTACCGTCCAAGTTTGGTCATAATAGATCCTTTCATTTTCGAGTTATTTAGATTTTTGGTTTTCAAAAACTGCAAAATTTCCAACTTGCTCCTCTCCTATTGGGCGAAAAGCCACTAGGAGCCGACTCGCCTCGAGCTGGCCCTAGTCTTGTCCAAATACAAGAGATGTCATAAAAATATGTTATGTACATTATCTTATACTTATGGTGAGTAAAACTTATTGTTGCCATGTCTTCATGTCATTTATTAAAAAAACATCTGGGAATGCAAAGCATAACCACAACGAACTCCTGTTTTGTTACTTTTTTCAAATTTTGGCGGCCATTTTGATCATGTTCCCAAGGTGATATCAAAAAACTAAAAGTATACGTTTCTCTTATTTTTTGATGTAGAATACGATTCTAAAGTAAAAAAAAAATTGAAAATCTTCCAATTCTCGGAGGCCATTTTAACCATGTTCCCGAAGAGTTATCAAAAAACGAAGATACTACGTGGTCTTTAGTTTTTGATGTAGAATCCAAATCTGAAGTAAAAATTTCAAAATTTGACAAGAAATTCGGACAGACAGACAGACTTCGCAAATTCAGTAATGACTCCTTCGGAGTTCGTTGAAAATACTTTTATTCTTAATGCCTATAGTAGATATACGCAAACTCAGATCCTAACAATTTTTGCTCATATTAAGATTCCCATGTTCTTAGCAACCAAAAGCACCTTACATACAACACCTTGTATACACCGTTCACGATGTTTATGGGTCATAATAGATCATGCTTTCATTTTGTTAGGTTGGAAGTGTTTTTTTTTTGAAAATTGCCGTACCTGCGGCTGTATTTGGCGCCGTCGCACGATCAAAAATTTTGCATAAATGTTTAGTACCGATTAGTTTTATTTTGTTAAAAAGAAATCAAGTTTTCCTTATATTTACAGAGGTACAAAAAAAAGACAACAGCGTGAGGTTAAACTGTCATAAAATCATAACCTTAAAGCACACTAAGCGTGAATACGATTTTAGAAGTCGAGTTAATACAGCCCGGTTTACAATACTCAAACTGTCATTCTTCCACAGCTGTATATACAATGCAAAAGACAAAATGCGTCACTCATATTTTGTAAACGAAAATCTTCTTAGCGCCTGAACTGAACATCTTACCATTGTTTTACCTTAAGATTTTACTATTTAAAGTACTCACATTAGTAGTTTCTCTATAGAAAGGATTTTAGACGACGGGCGGTATATTCTTTATTTAAAAACCCCTTATTTATATTTGACGAAACGCCTTACTTCATCAAACTTAGCATTTGGAATAAAGAAATCTTTAAATTTTTCATGTAACAAGCAGTGAGTAAACAACTTTTTACCTTGCTTAATAGTTAGTTATCAGAATTATGTGAACTGCACAGTAAACAAAAAGGAAACTGAAATACACAAATCGTAGGTTAGGTTGTATTTTATCTGGCATTTATTCTAAATGTACCCTAAAATATCCCACTAACCAGTGTGGTGCATTCTAATTTTTATTTTATTCCTTTTTTTACAGAATGCTTTACACTATAATGTGGTTTCCTAGTAAAAATGCCCCTAGGCATTAATTTCGATTAAACTTCTGTTTAGCAGTTTACTTAAGTTTTAACACCAGCGTATAGTGATTGTAGAAGTAGACCAACTCTTCAAAAATCCTTTGTTCTTTTCAAACGCCGACCGATGACCTTGAAGTAATAGTTGGTCGATATTTCGAACAGATGTCGCTACGCTACTGTCAGTGGCGTGTGTAAATTTATTTATGGACGTTATGAATTACTAGAAAGGCTACCATTGAATTTTCTGTTATTAAATCTCATTTTACCAAATTTATGATGGCATTGTATTAAATTAAAGAAGAGGATGTAAATCATGCACAAATATCCAAAGAAATCAAATTTATCACAATACATTTTAGATAATTATTGTTCTTGTACTCAAAGATGTATCTTCAATGGTTACATTTAAATAAATCAATAAATAATTGGTTGTGTTTTCATATTTATTACTTAGGAATTTATAAAAAAAATTATTTTGTTACATATCTTTCTTATTTACATGTATTATGTACAATTATTATTTTTTATCAATAATTACATTAAAATTATTTATCTTGTTTTTCAAAGACACATCTAAAATATTTATTTTATTGTAACATTATTGTAGTTAAAACAAAACTTTTATTCCTTACCTTTGTTTACATTGGGAAATTTAAAAAAATGCACATCGAATGTTTCATTATTCGCCCGACATTCCTTCACGACACAAATGCTTTTACAACTCATAATATTGTAGCAAATAAAAGTAACTCAAGTATAGGTTAGTGTGCCTTGATATTGTTATATTAAATGCCATTTTTTTAAAATAACGTTTAATAAAACAATATCAAGGCACATTAGTATAGGTCTAGTTTACTTCCACGTGTACGGCACTGATCTAACCTCGCTCGGCCGCTGGCTCGGCGTTCGACCGTCGTGACATCTATTACAGAAACGCGAACCACCTGGTTTGTTAGTTTCCCGCTTTGTTAAGAGTTGTTTTACTTCTATAATCACTATACGCTGTTAACACTTTCAATTTTCATTTGTTTTATCTACCGTTATGTATTTTCTATAATAGTGTAAATGAATGTTAATTTTATGAATTTCATACTTTACTATGCATAAATAAGTATGTTACGGTACGTGCATTTTTTAGAAGAAAAGTAAACCAACAAGTAGTTTTACTTTGTAAGTAAGAGAGTACTTCCTTCTTTAAGAACTGGTTTTAAAAAATGTTAATCATTTGATGATTATATTCAATGCTTCTATCTGAAAATGGATATTGTAACCAATGATGACACAAAAAATGCCCATATTGTACTTGTTGATTCTTTGTGCAACTTGCAATTATTAAGATAATTACATCCTTAAGAAATATGATAATTACATGGTGTACAATTTTCAACATAACCGCAAAGAAATAGAACGTTAAAATATCAATCGTTTTGCTCAATTATTCTATATGAACTTGCAAATTTAATTGTAAAAGAACCGATGTTCAAAACATGTTTTTCAGTAGCCGAAATAATAATAATGATAATAAATTTGTTAATAGTTTCTTATGAAAGTATTAAAAAATATTTTTTAAAAATTAACTTTGCATATAAATTATTTAGTTAAAATTTATAAGCTAAAGTAGGTTTCTCATTAATTGCACAATTAACAACAATTGCAAATTTGTTGGGTATATTACCCACAGATAAATACTCAGGTCATTGTAGTAATGTAGCAATAAGTAGGAGGGTCAGGACACTAAATAATGAAAGCAAAAATACTGATTAAACTTGGGCAATAAACACAATTCGTTTAAACACTACTGGAAATCGATATTAAAATTTATGCAACGCTTCTGGTTGTTATTGTACGATAACATCATTCTAATAATAAAAAAAACTATTAACAATAAAAGCATTCTTTGATATTAATGTAAATATAATGTAAATTCATAAAAATCTTAGTAGTTAGAAATACAAATAAATTAAAAAACCGGGAAGAAAAAAAAAGTAATTAGTAGGCAGATTTCTGGTTATGTTGGTCGCTAATTTTATTTTTAAAGCGTCTCAATAATGGGTACAAGAAACTTTCAAGCTTTTACACCTTTAACGTGCCTGACAGAAAATTAGTTACAACAGAAAAAAGAAAATAAATGTTACCAACTAAGTAAATTACAAGTTAATGATGAACTGTGTACACACAATGTGAATTTTTGTTGTTTTGTAATATTCTGTATATTATGAAGTTTGCACATTACACAATAAAATTGCGAGGACAACGTTTTAAAGATTAACACATGATCACAAACATTTTATAAAGATAGAAAGTGAAAATTGCCATTAATATTATCTCAAATATTTAAGCCATTAAGCAAAAAAAAAAAATGTGCTGGGACTTTCTCTTTATCAAGAGCACCTATTGTTAAGATTTTGTATATTAATGTGAGAATTAAGACAGACATTGAACTAAAAATAACGTGCCTGTAATTGTGTGTACTTTTCGAAAACAATTTTGAAACTTCATTAACTCAATACTGTATGCAAATTATTTTATTATTTTATTGTACATACCATATCTGGATCATTCCAATGTCCAGGACCACTATTAGGAACCACAGTATCTTGATTATTACCATAATAATCCATAATGCTTTGTACACTATCCCATGAATCTTGAATATCATCAAAATTCCTCCATAAATTACAATGTTGAATTATAGCAGTGTAATTTGGTTGCATTCCTGCGTATATTTGATAAACTGGCCAACTACACGAATAAACCATGGCTTTACCAGTCTGATTTAAATAATAACCAAATTCTGGATACCCACGGTCCATTTCACTTGGATGCGCATAACAACCATCTAATTTAACATAATCTACATCCCAAGATCCAAACGTTTCTGCATCTACTTGTAAATATCCTAAAATTCCAGGATATCCTGCACATGTGTAATTACCGAAATCTTGATATATTCCGAATTTTAATCCTTTGGCATGCACCTAACAATGGAAATTAAAAAGAATTAAATGGGACACTTTTTTGTCTTAATAGAAACTTGAATCCTAGTTATTATGTAATAATATCTTACATAATCTGCTAAGGACTTCATGCCACTAGGAAATCGCTGTCGATCAGGAACTAATTGACCATGAATGTTACGTTCCTTTTCTAACCAGCAGTCATCTACATTTATATATTGGTAACCTACAGCAGCATATCCTTGCGATACTACGAGATCAGTCATTGTACGAAATAATTGCTCACTGAAACAAGGAAGTCTCTGTACAGCCTTCTATTTTAACTTGATTCGATTTGTTTTGCAGCATCTTTATCAAAAATAGAAGACTGCTGTAAAAACTTTAAAAATCTAACCTTATGCAATTGTCGGGATCATTTTTGCAGTCTGTGTTGCATCGAAAACGTTCCCAAGCCAGCCAGCCCATCGGGGGCGTTCTGGCCAATCCATTTTCTAATAAATATACACTTACTGGTAGAAAACAAATCACAGCACCAAGTAATAGCCATAACTGACACATTTCACTAACCTAATAAACTGGGGTGAAAATTAACCTAAAAGTGTAAATAAAAAAAATTAATTTCATTATCACTTTGACTTTCATACTAGTTTAAAATCAAACCGACCGTAAACAAACACTGATTATAGCATAATTACGCAATAATTTAGTTTAACTGGTGTCGTGTTAAAATAGCAAATAAAAGGATGCGTCTATGTTCACACAGCTGTATTTGATCTTGCTCTACACGCACCTTGTTACCAAATGAAGCACTAACTTGTACAGTAGCTTCGCTACCACTTCCTAAAGACAACTTTTTACATTTTTTTTCTACACCACCTGCACAGTCAACCTCACTTTCACCTAATGCCCTATTTATTACACAAAACGCGTTCTGTTCTACCAGTTGAAATTACACCTCTTACTTGGTTGCAAGTCGTGAAAGAAATCACGAAAATGAACACGCTACGCGACTTCTAACGGAATTGCATATTACTTGAGGCAACAACAATTCAAATCTAGACCATAAAATTTACATTTCAAATTTTTTGAACAACTTAAATTTTAATGTTGAAAAGATAATTTCGAAATTTTCGCGTGAAACAAAACACAACCAGTGAGGCGCCTTCAACAATGAAAAATAGCGAAACGGATCTCAACAATGAAAATCTGCTTTTATAGTAAATTGTACGATGATATGATTCACCGTTACTAGAATCATTTACCTTGAGTCTTGCTGGCTTACTACACGATTTCTTTGTTAGATCTACTTTAAACGACGAAGGTAAAAGTAAATTCAACACCCACGATTGACCACCACGTCCGTATTTTGCCGCGGTTCAGAATGAATAAATCCCTTCGCGAACACAAACGCGAGATATACAGTGCGAGGCCAAACAACAGTGGCGTACGAATATAAGTTAAATGATAATAATAAGTAATTACAAAATCTCTTCGAATGCAGTTTTATTCAAAGACTGGCACTTGTACTAGTAAATGCACCTACTTGCAAGTTCTTAAGAGTAGGATAAGACATATCAATGCAACAATAAATTATTTTTAAATGCCATCATATTTCTTAATTTACAAGGTCCCGATTTCAATGTGATTTTTTTGTAGATATGTATGTAAATATTAATTCATTATTACTAATACACGTGTTAATTTAAAATTCATAATGATAATCTGACATGAAACTAATTTCTAAATAAAAAAATTATCATTGGGTGAATTACCCTTGAGCGATAGGTATCTGAATACAGATAGTCAAGAGTTAATAATAATATGAATCAAATAGTTTGTAGGTTTACTTCATCAAAGAATAAATTACAAAAAAAAATATATTGAATAAGAGTTTTCGTATTCAGGTTTGGTCAAGGAATTCTAGCTGACCAAAATCAACAATCCAAAAAAAGTTAGAACTCTATACAGAGAACTTAATTTATTAAATATTACTTAATTACAAACTTGCACAAAAAATAGTAAGTATAATTTATAAGTAATTACATTTGTTGATGAATAATAGTGCTCTAGAATCAGAAGGTCGTTCACTGACAATATTTTGTTGCAAAACAATTTCAATTGAAAGTGTATTGAAGTTTTACAAACCGACCTATAAGTGATACAGTTAAAACAAGCTTTTAACATGATTCGAACGAATGATGCAAATGCCTTCCACTATAAATACGATACCGATACCTAATTTCTACTCATTTCTGTCAATTCGTCGATTTTCTTATAGTTCACGTTCTCACATCCTTTCCTCTATCAATTTTTTCCATCTTCCTTTTGTTCTTCCTCTTTTTCTATTTTCAAATGGATTCCTTCTCCTAATTACAAGAACAAGCTGGAAATATTATACAATGAAAACCACTTGAAATTTATTTTATTTTCCAATATAATCTTCTGCCACGTCAATACACTTGGACCGACGATGATTCAAATTTGTTAAGATTTCCGAAATATTAATTTGGAGAAGCTTTCACATTCTCTCTCGTTGTAAATTTCTTGCCTGCTAGATATGTTTTCATTCGGGGAACATGTGGAAATCTAACGGTGCCAAAACAGTTAGGGTGGTATTTCTACCTAAGTCAGGTAGGTCTAGTATATATCTTTGATGCTTAAAATGCTGAAAAAACTGTTAGATATGCATATCAGAAGTGATCTGTTGAATGAAAGCTTAGAGGCAGAATAATACTCTTGGTCCTATTGGAAAAATAATATGCAGTCAGAGTGAAGATTTTTATCTCCTCTTGCGTAGAACGTGATTGTCGACAAACTTCTGTGAAAACTCCACAGACAAGAATTTTGTACCGTAGGGTATGCTGTTGATATAACCATCAAAGTACAGATTAAATCCACAGTTACAACTCGGAAAAGGATACATATGGCCCTGAATTTAACAACAGACTGGGCAATAAGCAAAGGTTTTTCTATTCATCTCCAGAAAACAGCATTAGAACTCTTCACTAATAGAAGGAAACTTAAGAGAATAGACCCTCTAATCTTACATGGATGAAGAACTGATGACGCCAGAGAAGGTTAAGTAGCTTGGAGTGATTTTGGACTTCAAACCACTGGAACCAACACTAACACATTGCCAGACTAGCAATAACACACGCAGCCTTGCTATAGTGACCCAAACACTGCAAACAAGCAGAAAAACCAACTATTCAAAACTCAGAAATTGGCTTGTTTGAGAATAATAGTACCTATAAGAACACTCTTACAGTTACAATGGAGATCTTGATGGATCTTCCTCCACTAGACCTTGTGATACAAGGCGAAGCGAGAAGATGCTTGCATAAACTCCAGTACGCAGGTAACCCAAGAATCACAGTTTTGGACCACTGCTCAATCTGGAAAAGAATAGGTGGTTCTGTCTGACATGAGATTAGGCGATGTTATCCCAGTAGCAAACCTGGACTGAAACTCTCAAATAACCATTCATTGGCAGAAATGTTGAAGACTTTAAGCAGCACGGGAGCAGAAATCTGTAATATGAAACCAAAGGTGAATCTCATCTAGTTCTCTCTAGATAAATATGTCACAGTCTTTTAGGCCCAAGTATATGCAACATTAAGGTACACAAATGAAAACTTGAAAACAAATGTAAACAAACTGGTTTATATAACACCGACAGTCAAGTAGTATTTAAGGCACTTTAGGAGACAAAAGTGACATCGAAACTAGCAGTGGAACAGTTAGATCAGTGTGTACTCTGGCAGACTGGGCACAGGGCACAATGGACATGAAGACAACAAGGAAGCCAAACGTTTAACCAAATTGAACTTGGGTTAACCTAATTGGTCAAAATAACCATGATCAGGTTAAATCCAGCTGAATTTTTGTAAATGTCTTATAGTAAACCCACGTTTCATTATTTGCTATAAATTTCTGCTCTTCTTGATTTAGTATGGTTTTAGTCGAGCGACTTTTTTACTATGCGGTA
Source organism: Ignelater luminosus (assembly GCA_011009095.1). Taxonomy (NCBI): domain Eukaryota; kingdom Metazoa; phylum Arthropoda; class Insecta; order Coleoptera; family Elateridae; genus Ignelater; species Ignelater luminosus. The sequence continues at coordinate 62,700 of VTPC01089975.1, forward strand.
TTCGCGTGGCAGATCTTGAAACGTTGTCACACGGTTACAATCCGTCTGTGCGAAAAAGTTTGTTTGCAAAAATAATATTGGCATCAACAACAAATAATTGAATAACACAGAAGCTGTTAGAATTAAATCCCATAAGTATTATACTGTTATGATCAGCAATGGATGTAGAATAAGAAAAAACTAAAATCCATAAGGTGTCAAAATTGGAGAAATTAATTAAAAAATTAGGTTGCGTTTCTCGATCTCCCTGTATAAGAAACCAGTTATTACTAAGAGAGTTTTTTTGTTAATTTAATTTGTTTTTTTGTTGGTTGTTAAAAAAACTTTTTCCTTCTCCCTATAACATGCAGCAATACTTTAAGGAATATTTGAAAGAGATTCAAATTATTATAGATGGTTCAGTTCCTTTGTGGTCCCACAATTAGTTACATATTTATTCAACCATACAAACTATATTTTAAACGCATTTTATTTCAGATTAAGCTGTTTGTGGTATGATATGAAAATGCTTGATAACAATGATAATAAATAATTTATGTGCCTGGCAATGCAAATTACACGATAAATTTAACAATACACATTTTTGAATCTACCATATTATTTATGTGCTTATTACTCATAATCATGCAAGAACTAGTATTACATATTTTTTCCTTGTTTAGAACAAAGCAAGTTACTTTATCAGTAGGTACAGCGCATTTTTTTATAGAATTCAGAGTAAGCTGTGGTTTAAGTTCACTTTTACAGTGTACAAAAAATATGCAATGTGATGACCTGGTAACTTTTGTTTTAGTAAGAACAGCATCAATGTCATATACATTGTTATAGAAATTGTAAGTCATGGCCTTCTCTGAATTCTATAATAAAAGAATGCACTGTGCTTACCATTATCCATTAATAATTCAAACTGAAATGTGTTTGTCCTTTTTCGTATGATTGTACCTACTATACGATTAGAAACGACAACAGTAACAGTTACATTGGAGTATTGGTAACACTATTACTACGTGTAATTTGATCTCAGTTATTTCTAATTGATCAGGTTTACTCAAAAGTCTTATTTTCCCATACCGCAAGCTAACAGGAAAGTTTTCATTTCATGCGGAATATCCGTTATGAACTAAGAACAATTAGAAATCAGTATTTTTTACAAATTCGTTTTTGTGGTTAAGTAGGTGGTAGATAACTTTCGAAGAGAAAAATAAATCCTAAAATACAAAAGACAAACAAAAATAAAAACAAGATCTTATGGTTTAGATAAAATCGGTTTTATTTCCTTAAGCTGTTATATAATGAAATGACAATCACGATAAGAAATATTATTACTATGTGGTATTTAAAATTCCAATAATTATTTTTAAAGACTAAAAGTTAATGAAAAGTAGAAGATCAAAGCATAATCGTTAGATTGCGAACGTGGTAGATTTTGGAATAATAGACAATTGAAAGAAATATTACTTGTTCATTCTGTGTAGTTGAAATAATCGTTTAGAAGGGGAGTTAATCATTTTGCACACATTTTATATTAAGCAATTGACTAATACTTATTGTTCTTCAATATTTTTTTGTTGACCAATAACACAATCCATCAACGAATAAAGAAAACTAAATTAAAAATGGACAATTTCAATAGTTTTGCTCACAATATCTAGAAATCTTCTGCAGGGAAGGATTTACTCTGGTGGAGGCGTCTAGGCAAAAATTGGTATTGGCCCCCAAAATTGCACCAAAATTATTCGCAAGGCACCACCTCAAAGGTTTTAACAAAATCTGAACAAATTAACTTTTTATAAGCAGTCAGATACGATTAATATGAAAAATAAACAAAACAAAAACCAAACACCTTTTTATAAGTTATTACGAGTTTAAGTTTTTTTTTGTTTTTACAACAAATACTTAAAAACTTTTTTGGTGGAGGCCCCTAGGCACTGCCTCAATTGCCTACACGGTAAGTCTGCCCCTGATCCTCTGAATACTTAACAACTCGGCAACTGATAAAGTGATAATGAACTCTTCAAAAATCAACTTATCTTCTATCTTGATAGTTTTGTCTTACACTCATGTCAAAACAAACCCAAACATTTTAAACATGTCAACCATGGATTAACTTCAAATTCAGGAAATAACAAAAATTATTTTTTGCACGACCGTTTGTAAAGTTGGCGATTTACAACTCGTTATCAATTTCAAAAGTTGACAATTATAAACATTTGCAATTAATTCGCCGTATCGATGTTATAATGAAATCATTACATGTTCCTATGATCTTGGCCAACTTCATTTTTTAATTTACTGTCAATGGTTTTTCTTTATTATTTTCTTTAAAATACGGTCATGCAAAAATTATTATATATAACTCGAGTGTAAATTGTCGTTTTTGATCGAGTAGGAAGTTTATGGTACAAGCGACGAGCGAGTACCATAAACTCTACGAGTTCAACTTCAATATGTCAACTTTACACTCTTGTTATATAAATAACTATTGAGCGACTTTGTTTAATCACGAAATGAATAATTATTAAAGCTAGAAACGAAGATATAATGGAAATACCTGAAAGTAGCGGTTGTTCATAAGAGTCGCTTAGAAAGACTGTGGCAATTCTTCAAGAACCAGTTGAATCTTGAACTTAAGATATGTTCAACGTTTGGTCTAAACGACTCGATAGAAAACACAGGTAAGTATCATAAAAAATGATGACTAAAGCGAAATACCTGATGTAGATTGGGTAGATGAGAAATAATAGGAATTGGACATACTGATAATTGTTGCAATACACTTGCAGAATAAAATTAACCAAAACGAGTGCCAATATTGAATTCCGTATTCACACTATAATAAATCATCATTATCATTAGCCTCCGCTAAGAAACTTGTTATATTTTGATTTACTAAAAGACATAATCTAAACACAAAATATATTCAATAAAACGCCCACTTGATTTTAATATCATTGAATAGCTCGTTTTATAAATGTTTTCTTCTTTAGTTTTGCATTCTTTCTTTATCTCATAAAAATCTTTTCAATTTTTCTCATGTCGCATAAGCTTATGGAAGATCTTCCATTATGATAAGACATATTTCAGACTTTACACATGGATTTGGATAGAACAAATTATTATTATTATTGAATCTAGAACCTGTCCAAAAAGTCTTGGTTGCCTTGAGTCTTCAAGTAGATGACACAGGTTCTTAGTCAAGTTTCATATTGTGGAGATGATTTCTCATAGTAAAATAGTCTGTGAGCAACCCTGCTGCTAATTACATATAGTATCTCAGCTTCCTTCTCGACGGTATATCTATGCATGGCTTTCTGTGCTTATTTCTAGATTAATCAGCCCAGATCTGACTTTACTATTCTTTGATCCATGTATTTATAGCTCTCTAAGGAAAAACATTTGGGTATTTCTAAAACCGTTTTGCTCCTAAATAATTAGAAGAGCAGATAATTGGGCATTAATAATTTACCATTAAATTCCTATGATGTCTGAATTAATTCTACACCCGGTATGTAAATCCACTTGTTTACACAGTTTTTTTCAGGTTTTCATTTATGCACCTCAACATTTTGTCTGAAAAATTCTGGCATATTTATCTAGGAAGAACCAAAGCTCCATCCAACGTTTTTTATCCGTCCGTAGACAAGATCAGTTGGCGTAATTTGTTCAGTATTGTTTCAGATTTCTTCTTCAATGGCATTATATGATATGGAACATATGATTTTTCAAGAAACTGGTTAGTGTAAATGATTGCATCTGTGCATTTATGTCTATTAGATGAGTTTTTAATAACTCGACTGTAATGTGATTTCAAATTGACTTAAGAATTAGAAGAAACACATCGTCATAACCCGACTGAACAAAATTTATCAATTTAATTTAGAAATTCTAAATTAGAGTGTGTGTGGGACACTTATAATGTGGTTTGAAATGGCATACTACAAAGAAGAAAAGTTGATAAACTTGAAACATTTACCTTTGTAGTTTAGAGAATTCTGTACTTGTTAGAAAGTTCCTTTTCATCTTCTAGCCTGCTTGTTTATTTATAATTGAAGAGAACTTTGAAAAAACCAAATTCAAGGTTAAAACTATTTCGAATATAATTAAAAATTAAATAAAACGTTGGTAGACGATTTTACGCATCATTTGGAAATTCGAGGTAAAAAATCAATGTTGAAATTAATTTTTACTATATTTGGGTAGATTTCCAAATATTTCTTTAAATTACTCAACCAATAGACTAGTGTTTCGCTCACTTAAATATTAAAAATATTTGCATTCCTCAAAATAATGAATGAGTTTAATTTATATAACATTAAGAGTATTGCGAATTATGAATTTCTTGATTACAAGGTAATTTAATAAACAATTACATACTTTGAAGTGTTTATCACTTTTATATTGTTCTTTAAAACGTCTGTAATAAATTTCTTTAATTCTAGGGAGAAATGTTGGGTCTGGCAACGCTTATAAAGAGTTAAATTAATTTATTCTGTATTTAAATTTAACGATTAAAATGTGTAGTGGCAAAAGTTACATTGTAAAAGAAATTTTTTATATTTTTGCAATTATCTTATTCTAAACAACAGAGGTGTTTCGATAAAATTGTATACTACGCCTCTGTTTCCACAAGCAATTTTTTTATATGCATGTACGGTCAATAATACAATCCTATAAAATTTTTAACCTCTGGTTTTCTACGTTTCATATAGTTAGTCATATTTTAAACCTTTTTATTTATCAAAATGCAAAATAGTAGAAATTCCAAATATAATTTTGTTTTGCTTTAAGAAATTACAAACATTTTTAACGAATAACAAATCGATATTTTTAAAAATGCCCACATACCAATTTCATTTTTTTAAATCAAATTTCAATTTATTATAATAATTGTGTTGTATTATCTAAACATAAACAAATTGATTAATTTCTAACTACACGTTATTTAGCAGCATATCCTACAATATGTAAACAAAGAAATGAATAAACGTGATTAATCGTTATTAAAATAAGCATACCTACGCTAAATTTCGAAACTTCTATAATAGTAGGTACCTTTCTTCCTATTTAGATATAATAGTACAAGAACAACAATATTATATTCTTTTGTTTTCTGTTACCTAACTGACGTGGTTCTCTAAAACTATATTTCACCACAAATGAAAAACAATAATATATGTAGACATTATAAGCTAACTAATTTCTTAACATTAAACTATAATTTTATAATAATATATGTAAACACTTTACCGTTTCTTTCAAATTCTTTTGTTTATATCTTTTGTCTTTTTTTTTCTTATTTTGTTGCAGAATTTATGAGAATTCTTTTTTAGAAATTATACCTAATATACTTTTTGTAAACATTCTTTTTTTTTGTTTATTAAGTTCATAAAAAACGATCTAAATTCGTACGATGGCGATGAAACAGAAAGTGCAAATGAAAGTGAATGTGTCTGCAGTACCTTGCAAAGTTGTAAACGAATGTAATTTAATTACTAGCTAATAGCGTTTATATTCTCGGGTAAATAAATCAAAATTTATACGTTTGTAGAAGAATCTAATAAAAATAAAAGTCAAATTCTAACAGAAAGGGAAATCGGATTTTTAACAAAATAACAGGAAAGCAACTTTTATAAAATGTCAACGTGTGGCTTTAGATATGTCAGTTCTAAGCTTAATGTTCTTTGGGTTTTATTTTTATATTATAAAAGTGTTCCAGATAATTCTTAGAGATAGCTGATGCTTTAATAATTTATAACTGTTTTTTTCAGATCGCGTTCATAAATAACCGTTAATTAAAGAGTGGACGAATTTATAATCGAGGTGTTACATACTACAAGATATAATCTTCTCAAATCTGAAGAGTAATCTGAAATCCAACACTATAGTTGCGACACTCCGTTATATCTGAAGCAGAATTCGAATTACATAAAAAGTAATAACATAA
>VTPC01089975.1:73643-192535 GCA_011009095.1 Ignelater luminosus
GCAACATTCAGCTTGCACCTTATGCTTCAAATTTCGGCCTCACGTCTGAAATATAGCGTAATAGCGCACTTGTGCCAAAAATAACTATTTCATTACTTATCAATACCTTAAGAGTGAAAAAAAGAGACTTTGTGGTTACCTCCGTGTTCAAGATACTTTTACAGGGTACGATATCATGAAAACGCAGGTTTTTTGGTTTATTTGAAGAACGACTTATTTCATAATGTTCAAATTTGATAAGATGTTTCCTTTTCAGAAGGTATATAGTAATTAAAAAGAAGTGTTTCTTGGTTATCTGGAAACTCTTCTGTGTACCACACATTAAACGACTTATTTCTTTTGAGACAGTGTCTGTTTACAAAAAATGAATATCTTAGAAGGTTGAAACAGTTGCAGCTAAAATTATAACAGGTATTAATACACGGAGAACAGCAAATCTTGAGATGAGATCTCTTAACGAAGATAAAAATAGTCTCTTCTGTAATGGAACAGAAAACTTTTGCCGTTTTCCACGTCGTCATTATGAGCATTGAGATTATTTTAAAACCAAGGTGTATGTTTAATAGATATGAGTTATTCCATTTTACTTGAGCTACAACTTCGCTCTAGGCAGCAAAACAAAATATTTTAGCATTCACGAGTTGTGGATGAAAAATCTTGAAACAATGTAAAAAAACCATGTAACTCACATTACGAACTTTGAGCTTAGAAGAAACGCTTATTTGACCTAATATAGCAAAATACTTTTGGTCAAATATTACTTACTGATTTTCGTTGAAAAATCGTATTTCAGAACTTCCACACTTCATTTTGAGTCATTGTGTCATTACTCATTAATGACTGTTGATATACTGTTTGCTAATTTGTAACACAGTAAACCGCATTATTATTTTTATAACTTTGCACAAACATGACACTTCATTTTAAACTGACAAAATAAGATCAAATAGATAGAAATTGTCACAAAAGAACACTTTTAACAATGCTCTGTCTCACACTACAGAAGCATATATACATATATTTCTGTTTAATTCATTTATGGTATTTGAGAGATTGATACGCCGAAATTTCTCTGCCAACACGTAAATTTTCTACTATTTCAGTTAATTCATTTGTAATACATGTTTACTGTCTTACTATCAAAATTCCCAAAAGTTGGTTTTTGTAGTGGCTAACAATTTGGTATACCTGCCCCATTGTGAACAACTGAAAATGATTTTTTCTCTATTTGTTATCAACTCTTTGGAAGAAAAACCAAAGGGAAATCATCAATATATTTTCAACTTTGAATTAAACAAGCAATAACAAGTCTTCGCAATATTCACCATCTTCCTATAAATCGATTGGGCTTGACAAGTAAGTTAGATTATTCGAACTGTTGAAGCTTTTCTGCTATATTACCCGAAAGAAGCCAGTGCACGAAATGACTGGTTTACATGACACAGGTCCAATCCTGGACATCCAGTATATTTAAAGTTCGTTCTTAACTTTTTAATTCTTAAGACTGGACATTGTGGTCCAAAGTTTTGTTTGCCGTTTGCAGGGTTAGTTCGGACCCTGAATTACCTAGCAGATAGTTCTTTATTTCTGTGTGAGATAAATTCTTCTTAACTGTATCTGAGCAGTTAACACTGAATACAAACAGGCTACATTAAAAAGAGATTATTAGGTAACAAACTATGGAAGTAAAACAGAAAGCTTGATGAGTAGAAAGAAATGCTTGGTACAGTTTCCAAGAATGAAAAAGATAAAATAAAAAGAACAAAATGAAGAACAGATTACTATGAACCTAACGTTTCTTTGTAACGATAAAACGGTTTTTGATAAACATGCAAAGTTCATGTAAGTAACATAATACTTTATTTTTATACAGAATACTAAAAAGAAAAATTCATTTGTATTGTATAGAACTCTCTGGAATTGTGTTCTAAACAGACTCAACGTTACTTGAATTTAAATATTGTTATATCCGTTACTCTTAGATAAGATACTATATGGATATATAGTCATACGTAATACCTCTTTTTGCGCATACCTACTTATGTGGGTAACGATTGCAAGATACGACACTGTTATTGAATAAGACTGTAATAATTCAAGTTTTTCTAACAGCAGATCTAATGATGTAGGTAACAAAATGAATCTAAAAGCATTGTTATAGTAAATATATCCATTAATATTCTAGCGACCTATAATTAAAAAAATTAGCAATCTTTGGGTTATTATTATTTATTATAAGGATAACTAACGAAGTGATTTAGACTCTTCACAAATTCTCAGAAACTAAAATGAGGATTTCCTATTGTAGTATTATTTGTTAAGCATACCTGCCCAGCCCTAGATGTTTCTATATAAGTGTAGAATGTATATTTTGCTTTAAATATTTAAAGTTTAAGGTCATAAATTTGTATTGCACTTTCGTAATTCCGAACTAATATAAATTTTTGCTTTGTATGTGGGTATATTAATACCTACATTCCTTTTGTATATTTTTACCCAATCGTCCTTCCAGCTTCAATAATTAAAAACTAGAAAGATTTTAATCGCTGCAAAAGCATCTTTATTTAAATTTAACAAAAACATTAACATATTATAATTTTTTATAAGTAGGAAAGTAGGACAAACGCCTTGTAAGTTCTTTTAAAATGCAACTAAATAGATATTTTTATTACGTAAAGTTTTGAACTAGTTTTCTGTTACTATTCCCACAGTGTAATGGTTAATATTACAGGTTTGTGGAAAAAAAGAAAATTTAAAAACTCTCCTGTACTTAACCTCGGATCTTAAAAGATAATCCGGCTTTTACAGATTTTTAATGTTAAAAATTACGTAAATGGTGGGAAATCCGTCAGAAAAATATAATCTATATGTAAACTATATTTATCATCATTTCCGTTATGAGGTTATGACTTATGACTAGACGAAATCCAGGTATGTACTATTTTCTAGTTCAAGTTCTTTAAGCTTAGCTGATGTATTTAGGTGAAAAGAATTCAATTATTTTTGTCGTGTGCTTTAAAAAGCGATCTAAATTGTTGTTTTCTACTTTTTTCTACTGCTCGCTAAAGGACATTTACCTGATTTTTTTTCACGCTTTAGGTTTTCCTAGATCATAAATAATATATTTATGAATACGATGACGACGATGAATAATTAATTTATTCTATAAAATGTTGAAAGTTACTACAAATGTTTAATGTATTTTATTTTTTAAAATAATATACAATATGTTCTAATGTATCTCTCTTTCTAGGTCGTCTTATTATTAGATTTCATTGTTTCAAAGTTAACTACAAATAATTAAATGATATGGTATAGTATAATGCTGTTTCAAGATATTAAGTAAAACATTATTTTGTATTGTTAATCTTAATCATCCATAGAACAGTCTGAACATTAATAATTTATATGATAGTGTGAATTCCTAGAAGAAACAAAAAGGTTCTGTGGATGTGAATATTTTATAATACTAATCGTTATCCTAATAAGGTAATAGTCTTGTGTAGACACTAAATTATATTTTTGCTACCATTGAGAAGAAGAACAAATTGAATAGCTCCATACTGACGTCATATACTGGGAGTCATTAGAGCTTGTTTAATAGTTCATTGAAAGCAACCTTCTATTATTATTAATTGCAAACTGTTTAATTGAGTAGAATCAATCTATTTATGTAATTCTCATAACGTCAATAAAATGTTATGTTTACTACAATGGATCTTAATTAACGTAACAAAAAAGCTCAAATGCACCGTGCTAATTGAAACTCTTATCTGGCGCAGAAACTGAAACATTATATTTGCTCAAAATCCAAACTTAGAATGTGTGTAGTGTTTAAATAAAATTGTCAGTAGTGGCTTTTGACATTAAGTTAGTAAGGGGATTGCTTAGGGCAATCTGTGGAATTTCAAAGTTGGATTTTACTGTCTTTTGTACTTTTATACTCCATCGGGCTGCCCCATACATCCAGTGTATTACCTTGACCTTAATATAAAAATATAATAAAAAACCTCTTCTTTCACTGCAGTTCTGAAAGACAGAATCGCACTTCTCGATTATTTCAATTCTACCGTTCTCTTCATATAGAGCACTGTTTTAATCTTCTGCGAGTTGCGAAGCACTTCTGAGGATTTTCTAACCTTAAGACTACTTACTGCCGTGGGTTCTGAGTACATGCCGATCAAGACGCTCTAATCTTTTATGTGTGAAACCGTCATCCACATGAAATCTGCTTCAGATGGGATGAGGTTTAGATAGACAAAGCCATATCTTCAAATGTCAGGATGTTTGACCTACACTGATCTTCTGCTTTCAATTAATCAGACTTTTGGAATTGTTCAGGCTTTACAGCTCTATTTGCCTTAGTCATTTGTCTTCAAGAACCCTGCACTGGTGGTCTTAGCTTCTTTATCATTTGCTGCAGCTTTTGCAAGATTTATTTCATTATTTGACTGCAATAAATTTTAATTTTAGTAATATCACAGCTAGGGATCTTTTCTTTTCTATTTTGTTGGTTACTTTTAAAAATACAAGGCTTTATTTATCCAGCCCAGAACAGTGTCCCACATAGCAGGTACACCTCCAAATTGCGGCAACCAACATCTACTGGACGTCTCATTTTTGACTGTTGGACATCCACACGACGTCCACGAACGTAATATTTGGCACAATTTTGGACATTTAACAAATGTTTGTTACTGTACGTAATTTAGATGTAATTTATACGAGGTTTGCTCTCTTAATGTTGAGCCTATCTAGGAACCCATGATTGTATGGTATAATTGTTATTAAAACAATTGAGCATCATCTTTTGCGAGTTTAACGCAAGTGATAGCAAGAGAAAATATTACGATGTTTTAAAGATATACGTCTTTAAACTCAACAACTTTTGCAAAAATCATGAAATTTAATAACGAACATTTCCAAGCTGTAATCTTCTACAATCAAACGTGGATTAAGTCGGCATGATGATGAAATGAGAAATGTGTTTGGTATTGAGTCATGTTCATTAGCTACCGTAAAACGCTGGTACAACGAATTTCGTTTTGGTCGTGAATTTCTGAAAGATGAACATCGCGGAGGTCGCCCAAAACTGCTGTTACTGAGGAAAACATCAAGATTGTACAAGGTATGATAGAGGAAGACCGTAATGTCACTATTTGGACGATTCAAGGAACCCTGGGCATTGATGTGAAAGCGATCAATACTATCTTGCACAATCATCTATATGTACGTAATCTTTGTGCTCGTTGGATACCGCACAATTTATCAGACGTTCAAAAGGCAAATCGTGTGAATTGGTGCAAAGCCATACTCAAATGCTTTTCGTCGTTGTCTAATCTAGCATACAATATTGTAACAGGCGATTAAAGTTGGGTATATTTATATGATCCCGAGAAAAAGCAACAGTCGGCTGGTTGGGTGTTTCAAGATTAGGCGCCTTCAACAAAGGTTGTCCGGGAAAAAAGTCGGAATAAGAAGATGGTTGCCACCTGGACACGTTGCAACCGTAGCGCTCGACGATCGACGTACTGTTAATTTCGAATGGTACACTACTGTTTGCTTGCCCGAAGTCCTTCAAAAAGCCCGTGAAAGGCGATGGAGAGGAAGGCTTATCTTACATCATGATAATGCTCGTGCACATACTGCCGCTAGAACATCAGCATATTTAAGCGAGCAAAATGTCGAATTGATGGGTTATCCAGCATATAGTCCCGACCTAGCACCCAATGATTTCTTTTTGTTCCCACATTTTAAAGATAAGTTGCTAGGAATGCGTTTTACTTCGGCCAATGAAGCTGTCGTTGCTTGAAAGCAAGGTAAATAACATATCTTCAGAGATGTGGAAGAAATGTTTCAAAAACTGATTCTTTCGTATGCAAAAGTGTATTGACTGTAATGGGGAATATTTTGAGAAGTTATAATAAATTTTTTATAAACCAAAAATGTGTTTTACTCTATAAGACTCCACATTAAGAGAGCAACCCTAGTATATGGCCATCCCATGGACGTAAGAATAAACGTAACTCTTACGTGCAAAAATATTCTAACAAAGTATAGATGAAAACAGGATGACTAGAAGATGTCAGCTAACGGTCGTCCGATGAACGTCCAAAAACGGTTTAATTTTGAAAAAGTCCTTGCCTGATTAGACATCCTAGTTTTGAAAAATTGAAAAATGATTGTAAACCTTTCTTATTTACTGTGGAATTTATTTATCTTTCCCCGTTATAATATGTAGTTTTATAAAATCATTCTGCATTTGTCAAATATAGAATTGTATCCTATAAGCAATAAATATCTTAACTTCATGGGTTAACTTTGTCATAAGAAAAAATATAAATCATCCCCAAATCTTAGAAACTTAATATATAGAAAGAAATGATAAATGCATATGCTGTTAATTATTTTTATCAGCTTTATTGTGTGTTTTGTTACTGATTGGTCTTGTGTCTCCCATTAGGCGAGGCCCACTCTTGCTTAATTAACCACAAAGGGCTTGGGCACGCACAGCGTAGTCTACCACGACCTGGTTGACAATTGCATCTTCCAGTGGACCCGGGCAGATATCACCAGGCAGATTCCGGGAGCGCTCGGACTCTTGCCGACCCCTGCATGTCAATCCTATGGAGAAGCGATCTCCGAAAAGAAAATGACACTTGACTTTTTCTAACTATAACTATCTGGGAGTTGCTAATTATAATCTTAAAAATCGACCTTACCTTGTGAAGTATGTGGGAATTTGATTTTAAACTAAAATTTATTTGAGAAAACATTTTGCTATTTAATGTTTTTTTTTAAATCACTTGGCATTAACTGAAAAGGTGAAAAATCTGTATTGCCTTAAGGTGCACTAAATTCTGAGGCTGGCTCTAAACGCTGCTTTGACTCTTGTCGTCTTGTTTGTCTTGAAAAGGATGACTAATTGAAAAGTCTTCATTAGCCCATTAAATTTTGTAGTAAATAAATAAACAAATTCTCACTTGAAGATGGCCTGTTTTGTGTGGTAATATTGGGGTGATATTTTAAAGTGTTTACCTGAATTTTGGGATGAAAAATCATTTACCGTACATGCAACCATAAGTTCTTATATGATCGTGCAAACATACAACTGCAAAGTCGTACAAACCAAATAGTCTATGTTTTGTCAGAAACTCGTTACAATTTGATAATCGCGCAATAATTGTATTGTGACGTAGAGAGTTACATGTATATGGGCTGACGTTAGCAACTAATATCATTGACCAACTACTGTGCTATCGGGTAGTTGTCGAATTATAAGTAGGGTGGCGTCTAAACTACTTGCACTCATTTAATAGTAATTAAAAAAATTTTGGAGGTGACTTCAAATCTTCTTACAGTTTATAGAATTGCCCTTTAACGAGCCTTCGACTAGTACTGGAGGGTGATGATTTCAAAATCTTTGATAGCTTATCTTGGTAATTCTGTTTATAGACAACACAAAACCAAAAACCATTTTATTCATTACTGGATTTTAAAACTGAGTCAGATTAAAAAGTTTGATGACTATGCTGAAATTAAGAAGTTTCAATTATTGATGAAACGAGCCCTTAATGACTTACTATTTGACTTCTATTAAATATCATAATCAATTATGCTATCTAGTTTGCATTAGAAGTTTTCATCTACTGACGACAACATATCTATGTATACAACCAAAAATTCTGTAACTTTTTATTTAGTGATATTGAGGGTTGCTTCTTCAGCAATAAAGATATTCCAAGAAAGGAGAAAAATGAAGTAAAATACAATTCTAAGATAGCGGTTTGTTTCTCTAGTTTTACAAAACATAAAATCGTGACATTATATCTTGAATCCCAGCTTTTATACGATACGTGATTAATCGGATTACTTTTACTTTCAGGTCATCCGGTAAAGTAATTTTTCAAAATAAAACGGATGTGGTTTTATTTAATCCAGCTTGCAACACAAGACCGAGATCGTTTGTAAATTTAAATTACTAAACCCACTAGATATATACAAACTCTAAAGTTATTCAGCTTCTTATGAGGTTAGGTTCATAATAGATGACCTTATAAATTATAATACTGACGGATCAACTAACAGTAAATAAATTTAATTCATTTTAATTGTCTAAAAAGTATTAAAATGTCAATTTATTCAATCTATTTTTAAACTATGCAATCATCAATTTATGTTTTCCTTCGGTAGATTTTCCAACCTTTACGAGATTTCATTGACCAACTGGTTCTATTATAATCGTATTTTGTCATTATTTTGCTAATTAATGAAAACCTGATTCTACGTTATTATTCGTTTGCAATAAACCAGTTCAATGAGAATCAACGCACAGCTAACATTAGAATTAATTAAATATAGTATGAACTACTTAAATAAATAATATTAGTAATATAAAAATCCGTTGAAATGATTCAGTGATTTTGGTTTTTAAGAGAAAGTGAAGAATTTTGATTGCATATTAATTAGGGTATCTAATCCAATTTGTCAAGACAACTGGTTTTTATCAAATGCAGTTAAGATTTATTTATAAAAATTAAATTTACTTCTGAACAATAAAAGTAAATAAAAATTTGCAAATCAAAATTTTCTGTACGTTCAATTTTTTTGAGCATGTATAGTAAGAGCGAAACCAATTCGTTCAAATCATCTAATTTGATTTTATTTAGGAGTAATTGTTGAAAATTTTATTTGAAAACATTTTATTGTTATACTTACACATAACACAGTTATTATACCGCCCACTTATAACTTGTTGTAGTTAACAGAGCAGAAACCGAAGAAAAGTAAAACCAGTGTAAACAGCGTTAAAAAACCTTATAAAATGTCTTCTTCATTTTTTGTGTGGTAAAATTAATCAAAAATGCTATTTTTGTTCTAGTTCTAAGTTTTTAACTAAACCTTATTTAGATCTGAAATTAACCGTGTCATTCTTTATTATTGGAAAGCATTAAGAAATACCATTCGCTGGTATTAAAATCAAGTGGGTGTTTCAATTAAGAATGTTGTGCATTTATTTCATACCTTGGTGCTAGACAAAAAAATAATTTCTTTAAATTTTTACTAATTGTACAAAAATTCCTTTTTAGATATTGTTTTGCATTTTATATCAACAACGCTCTGTGAAAATTTGAAGTTTGATGAATCAATACAACAAAAGATATTTCAAGGAGAGGAATGAAATAGTTGATGGCCCAGTAAAGTTGTCCGTCTACCTGACCGCGATGCATTTAAACACGTTGAGTTTATCGAAACTATTTAGGCGGACGGCTAAACATGTGAAATTCGCGTAAGATAGTGACGTATTTTCTGTAAGATAAGCGCAGGCCAGTGGTGCAACACATTTTCGTTTTATTATATGCATGTGTACATAATGCATCGCCCACGCTACGTACAGCCATCCACAAAAATAATGTCTCAATCTCAATGAGTAAAAGCACGTTTATAAAGATATCTTGCTAATCAGATATTTCTAGTATTTACCAAGTAATTATTCTTTGGTTAATACAGAAGTGTCCGTTCCTATATATCAGAATATTTCCCAATTAAAGTCAGTATCTCTATTTATTTATCTGTAATTGAGACATTACTTTTGTGGATGACTGTACATTGATATAATACTTGGTAATCGCTCCACCGCTGGCACGAACGTCCCCGATTCTTTTCATGACTTATCAACTAACTGATACCGTTCCTTGCATTATTTACGATTACTCTTGCAGCGATATGACATCACCAGCATATGGGTAGCTGTCGTAAAAGTGCGAGCAAGTGCGACGGTATGGCCCGTGACGCCATCCTGAAATCTTTTCGAAAAAGCTATTTGAAGTTTGATTATTTATTATTTATGTACTTTCAAAGTGTGAAACAAAAAAATTGCGAAACAACCCTATTGTGTTGTATTGTTGGCACTGCTATATGAAAGAAATGACGTCGAAAATCAGTCGTCTTTCTATTGAATGCCCAAAAATACATTTTATCTCTTTGCTGACATCGAATAATGCAAAGATAAAGCACTTTTATACCTGAAAAGTGACCTCAAATAAAGTTTTGTATTTCGAACACGTAAAAGTATTTGTTTATCAAGCATGGTCAATCATATTTGAGCTTGGAGGCCAAAATCATTTAAAATCTTGCCTCGCACAGCTTTGGATTTTCATTGAACTTATTTAGAAGAGTAGTTTGCAGCTTTTCAGGATAAACATATCAGAAAAGAGCAAATAATAACCAATTTTGCATCCCTACCTGGCTACTACCTTTGCTATTATATTTACATGATCTTTTCCAGTTATAAATTAAATTGTTGTTAGCGTACACAACAATGTAGTGTTATTGCTTATGTCCAGGAACAGTAAATATAATTATGTGCTCCCGTCAGCAAAATGTTGCTTTTGCATTTACGGAAATTAATGTTTGGTGTCGATCGACCAGAAGGTTCATGATACCAGTCTTACAACTTGCTGACTGTTCGCTGGAAATGGCAGTAACTATTATATATATGCTATTGGACGCGTACTCGGAAAGATTAATCAAGACGGTGTTGCAGGGTTCTATGCTGTTTTATTCCAATTACAATAGATTCAAGAGAAACTACACTAAATTCCACTGTTCATCGTACAGTTTCAACTATCAAGACTCCAACAGCCCACTTACTCTGTGGTGGTATGGTTCAACATCATAACTGTTCGACCATTCAAGGACAATCACCATTCAGTGTATGATCACTCGAACTGCACGCCACCGATGTAAGAAAAATCTTTGGAATTGTTTCCGGCATATGATTTTCCACTTCTGTATCCTAGTTTTGCCACCTCCCTCTGCAAACACCAACCAGAGCTCTGTTAGTGTTAGTGTTAGTCGATTAAAAGATTTTTCTATAGCGACTACCGTTTTTCTCAGAACGGAATAGTGATATTGGCAAACAAGCTCGTTAATGTTTGATGCTAATGATACAAAGAAAGAGTAAAAAGAAACCTTTTGGAAACTAGGTGGGTTGATGTTGGCTTTCCTAAATGATGATTTTCAACGAACTTGCGTGGAATTATTTTTGGCTGGCCAACTGTGGTATTGGCCATTTAATGATGGAACGATACTGTAGTTGATAACCAATTCATAGAGTAAGAATGTCTGAAGACAGCAGAATGGGATGTCTAGAGAGCAGAAGTCACTTTTCCAATTGATCAGCGTAAAGAAAAGGTGATACCAAGGTAGGTAGGTTCTTGTTATACCTATTAGGAAAAAATAGCGTGTGCTCTCTAGATATTGGGCTTTATTCTTCACTGCTGGAATCAAATCTCTTAGATTATAACAGTGATCTTGAATTTACTGGTCAAGCTGGTAGAAGATACTCAGAAGATTGTACTATCAGGTATTTATTGAATGAGTTGGAACACCTGGGCAAATAATTGTGTTTCAAATGAATATAATATAAAGAAGGAGACAAGAGGATTTCGGAAGATGTTGTCTAGATCTTGGCATGTATGCTGACGATGACAAAAGGGTCAGAGACTTTTTGATCACTTTGGAAAGTGAAACTGGGATTTTGTTTATTAATTGATAGCTACCAAAGCAACAGTCCTACATGGAAGGCGCCACTGGGTGCTGAATGTATGAGCTCACAATTTCCATGAGCCTACAATAAGCTACATGCACGTTGTTGTATTGCTTATATTAAGTTAGATGACAGGACTCATTGTAGATAATTGTTGGAGGGTCCAAAATAATATGGGGAAACTGTCGGTGTGCAGCGTCTGTTTGTGATCGAAACGCCATATCTCCTCTTGTGAAGAGATCACAGGTTGTTTCAAGAGTAGAGTTTTTACTAGATGAATTTATATTAAATGTCTTTCATTCCTGTATTGAACGAATGACATCCGGGAGCAGATCTAGAAGATTCTTGGGGATGAAGAACACAAATTGTCACTGAATTGTGCTTGTTGCAGTTGTTGGGTTGACATCTAGTGGTTTGTGCTAACTAAACAATTTGAAAAATTTACTAGAGTTCTTTGGTCGTAAACTCTAGAGAATTCCAAAAATCACACACCAATATACCTCTGCAAAATCAGTCAAAAACAAAAGTATTGACAGTTAATGACAATGGTTGTATGGAAGAAGTGGTAGCAGAAATTAACTTGTTCGATTTTGTAACCTCACATTTATTAAATTCAAAGCATTTACGGTAATTATTGATTAAAGAACCACAAACGAAATATACAGTAATTTTGATTTTATCTGTGTAGAGTTATATTTTCTCTATTACGTAGTGTATGCATGTTAGTATTATAGATTAAAAGTTAATATACTTATACATAAATGTACCTAACTTGTTTCATTTCCTATTTCCTATACCTTCATATAAAACAAGTGAAAGTTATTGCTAGTTATGTTAAATGCGAACAAACTAGGATGACTAAAAACGAATTGCATTTACTAAAGAAAAGATAACAAAAAATTCTGATGATGTTAATTCATACTGACATCCGATTAGTGTTCCTAATAACTATTTTATTATATCTTTTTAAAAGCGATGCGGTAATTTTTTGTTAATCGAAACAGAAAAACAATGCTATCTTCGTCGTTGAATAAGGTGCCTAATTATGCAGTTTAATAATTTCTCTTACATTATTAACTTTCATATTTTTTACAAGATAATGACGGGAAAATACCTTTAAAATATAAAGCATGCATTGTAGAAGATAATTCTGCAAGGTCATTAGCGGATGTGATAAATACTAGTTCAAAAATGAAAATGGTATGCTTCCGCAGATTTGTTTTTATTCTTCTTTTTTTATTTGTATGCAAATCATACAATGTATTTCTCATAATAACACAGTAGGAAGAATGCTTGAAAGGAAAAAGAATACAATTCAGTTAGATATTAATTTGTTTGATGACATGCATGTATTATGCATTAGACACAATTATCTCACTTATGCACATAATTATCAACAGTATGAAGAGACCTTCACATAAGCATTACTTTCAATTTTATTATGTTTGTATTATTATTGTTGCATTATAATAACTTTTCCTATGTTATGATATTATTAAAGCAACGTTACTATCGATAAATTCACTTTAGAAAGGAAAAACAAAAACTGAAAGTTCTACAAATCAGTAGATTTGTAAAGATTTTATATAAAAAAAACATTTTTAAAAGAATCTCATAATCTTTATTTAAGGTGACCTGTTATGAAATTATGATACATATGTAACTTATATAACTAAAGAAGTTCTGCTCGGAATTTTTAAATGTCAAACACGACAAAATTGTTAAAGGTTAAAATATTTTGTCGAGAAAACCTGAAAGATGATTACAAGCTAAAAAAACAGATCTTAACTAGACTTTCCCATGCGGTGTATCTTCTCCCATTAACTTTTAAATTTTTCATCTTTTTTATCTAAAGATTTAAATGTTTCCGCGTATTTAATTCTTGTGAACTTTTTAAGAAAGGAACGATAAACAGTACCATAAAAACAAAGGCAGAGTGAACGGGCTACTTCGTGTTTGTCAAAGTCAAGGGCGTAAATACCTACAGAATAAAAATTATTTACCATTTAACGCATCAGTATCGGTTTAAGTGATGAATGGTTATGTAGTTTATATTAACTAATTAGTAACTAAAGTGGTTAATTAATTATATTTCATTTTTATTATGAAGATAAAAGAACTAGTAAGAATATGTAGGAAGAACACAATCTCTGTATTCGTTTAAATAGTAACCATACAAGGGTATGATGAAAAGTTACATAAATTAACAAATTTATTTACTATATTATTATGCAACAGTAAAAATTCATTATGCGGGCTTCGTTTTTTTAACAGTAAACATTCTTCACTTTCTTTGCTTGTATAAGTTTTTTTCCACGGTTACTTGTAAACTTTATCATTTAATTTAGGTATTCTATCAACAATTCCAGCTGTTTCTATTTTAGCTCAAATCAGAAAAGTTGTAAAACTTTTGAACCGAATTGTATAATTTTCGACAAAGCTTTGAAGCCAAAAAAGAGAGTACGCCAAAAGAAGGCCGCATAGAGTTTTTGATTTTGAACATACGATAGTTACAGCCTAAATTAGGAACGGGTAAACTTGCACGCCCTGTGTCAAATAGGCTATATAACGACAAAACCCTTTCACACATTTGACGAATGTTTCAACTCAAAACTAAATTGTTTGTTTAAATCTCTGTTCGATAGATTTGACTTTATACAAGCCAATTCGGTCTCTGGATTCAAGTTTGCCTACCTCTAGCCGAAATGGTTTTTACAACGTTCCAGAATTGGCAATGGTAGTACAAACCAGTTAATGTAGACATTAAGAAACAATTCTACGAAAAATGAACTATAATTACGGAAAGATACCTGGCTGTGACATGAAGACAGATTTTGCAATGTCATTGATCGCAGAGGAAAAGCATAGAACAATAAGAAAATATAGTAGACTTTTAAATTCAAGCAAAGTTCCCGAATGCGCGACAATATGAACACTATGAAAATTGCATAAGTCCAAATTCTTTAAAAATAGAATTTTTGTTGTCTTTGGTAAAATTCCATTAACCAATATCGTCAATGAATACCTCCCAAAATGTTTTTTCAAAATGGGCAAAATTTTCCGATTTTCCACGGCCAGGGTGGTTTTTTCGGAAAACTAACATCGGATTCTTGATCAGCGACCAAAAAACCCCCTAGGACCTATTTTCGAGTTAAAATTCAAAATTTTCACGAACAAGAAAAATTTTTTCAGAAATTAGGCCAAATTTTTCGTTTTTCCACGTCCAGATTTACTTTTCTAGAAAACTAATGACGAATTCGTGATCAGCGACCCAAAAAACCTCCTAGAAGCCATTTTCACAATTAAAAAAAAATCTCCAGAAAGGGTTGATTTCGCGATTTAGGGCAGAAGGGGGACGAAGGTCTCAATAGTCATGAATGATCCTGGGGTCATATAGAACTCATTGCAAAAGAGTTTTTTCAAATTCGAGCTGGAGTGTTTTGTTTTATTCGACTTTTTTTCCCAGCTTATTGACTGGACTATATACAACTTTCCTTAACAATTTGTTTATTTGCTGTACTTGCTTTTGTTTTTGGCCAAATGTTATTACTTTCAAGATATCACAGACTCTACATTTGTCAAATTTCTTGATTACTATAAAGACAATTGGATAAGGCAGGGCGTCTTATAAGCAAGGGGGGACAAGGTCATCTGAATCTTTAACATCTGTTAGAATCAGTATAAAACGTGATCTAAGATGACCAAATGATGCCTTAAGATCTAGGGACAAAGCTTTTTCTTGCCCATTCGGTCAAATAAAATGTTATCAAAAAATACGAAAATTAGTGCGTATAAAATAGATATGAGGTGAGGTGTTGAAGCAGAGTCGCTAAAGATTTGATGTATGACGAGAGATTTTTAAAAATACTTTTTGAAGAGAACCCATTCAAGGAATACGGCTTTGATACATCGTCAGGAAAGTTAGAGATTTGTATGAACAACCTGGTATTGCAGAATTAATAAAGATACAACGAGCTTGTTGGATAGGCCATGCATGAATATTGAATAATGCGGGCAAGAAATATTTCCAAAGTACTATAGTAGAAATGGAATAGAAAACATGAAGGTATAGAGAAAGCCTAAAGAGTACATAAAAAGAATAGGTTAGCAATACTCTAAAAAGACTTATTGATGTGGAATGGAAGAAAGCTAGAAATAGAAAGAAATACAAAAAGGCTACTCATTAGACCAACTATAAAATGATAATTTGTCAAAATCGTTGATCTACGTCTCAGTCTTGCGAAATTATATACTTCATTATATTTTGCGTACTGAGAGACAAGTTGTTAATAAATCCATTTGTGTATATGCGTTCTCATTTCTTCTACTCCTAACGCATGCCCAAAGCTTCCAACTAGATCTTAGTTTGGTCAGTATATCAGGGTTAATTATTACAGCCTGAAAAAATACTTTTTAGAAAACAAACTTGGACCATTTTTTGACATTATAGTAGTATGTCCTAAATTTAAGTTTCAACATTGGGATTTCAGCAAGAATTTCTGATTTCCGGTTGCCTTATTTACTTGTTTGTTGATACCCACAGTTGTTTGATATGACGCTTTGTCTTCTTGCAATCATCGTCCATTTCCTTAATTTTAAACACGATTCTGAATTATTTGTTTCATTTTATGGAACAATGGGTAATTCTGAATGTAATGATAGAAGCACATGACCTGTTCAAAACGCTTTAGTATTCAGAAATTTTTTTTTGGATTAGTAGTAGTATCAGATGTATGAAGAATTGATTTTGAGTTTTGCAGTTATCAGTGACATTACTGATTACCTTTCCTTGGCAAACAAATCTCTTTTTAGCTATAAAAGTCTTTTTCATTGACGGTTAATTCCCCAAAACAAAAGTTGTTGTGTTATAGCACGTTCATTCCTAATATCACTATTGGCGTTTCCGCGTTTACATATGCAAACGGAAAAGATATGATGAAATGTCAATTCTGAGATATCTCGGTCATTTCTCTGTTCTTAGGTTAGACGCATTTGATTCTAAGTAACCTATAACCATTTATTAAAATCTACCTGAAGCATAATTTAAACGAATCGTTGAAATCACGTGTTGTGTTCGATTCTATAATAGAGACAATCATGCTCACGGCTACGGAAGACGAGGGTTTGATTTGAACGTAACCAGAGGCGGGTCAGTGAAATTTATTACTATATAATTAAATCACTCTGAGTTAAATTGTTAATTAACCACTGAAAATATTAAACGAACGGAACAAAATCTAATTCTGGGTGCTTGCCGTTTCTCGTTTTTTAAAAATTTAAATTCTAACGTTCAGATTTTTTGATGAAGTTAAGAGTCTTTTGACTTTACCAAAATGTGCAATGGGGCACATTTGGTTATTTTCTTAATCCTACAATAATAGTCGTTTCTCTTATGTTTCTTCACGATTTTATGTCCAGTTGTAATTAATTCTCAACAGAATAAAATTTATAACTTCTAAAGACAAGGAAAATTTATTTGTTATACCGGTTTAAAAGTTAGTTTAACAAAGTACCTCATTCTGAACATGAATTATCCACTTATAGTATAGGCATATATACAATATGCAATATTGATTAATTAGTAGTGTAAATGAACTTAAAGTGTCATCATAACTATGCTTAAAGTAACGTTTACTGTGCATTCTAACTAGGACAAAAGTTTAACAATTCCAAACGGCATCGAACACATTTTTATATTTGGTCGATGGAAACGTATTCAATTCGCAAACACCATCTTGTTTGCTTCTGTGGTTTGCAAAATCAACAACTTTTTTCCTTCTGTTTTCTTCGAAGTAATATTCCTAAAAGTATCTATACTTCGATATCTAAAATCTTCCTGAACACAATAAATGCTAAAAACAATGAACTTTGATTTTTCCTTGAACCTAAAGAAGATGAGTCAATAATCATTCACAAATAAATAAAAAGAAGGATTACCTGACCCAAGATATGTGGATATTTTTTATTAACATTCCTTAGATGTTCTTAAGATAAATTGCACTTAAGATTCTGTATGCATTAATGCTAGAAAAACGTCTGGGATTTTTTTTCTATTTTAAAAATTTAAATACCCGAAATTTTTTTGCATGAAATTTATTGAAATGCCTAAATTTGGAATTTAAATCGAGGTATAACTCTTTTTATTCGGTGATATTTGAAGCAAGTTCCGGTTCATTAGCATTGGCAGACCTTTGACATATATAATTTACATAATTTCAATTCAGACCCACAATTATAATTCACAGGTAATAATTTTAAAAAAGGCAGTGGTGGTACCAACAATAGGTATCGAAGGAAATAATGAGTTAGTAGGTAGATATGAATAAAGTAAATAAAAAATGGAAATGATTATACTTAAATAATGGAAATAGTTAAAAGAAAAGAATTGTTTTACGAAGGCATTTTCAATTTGATCAAATAAAGAAGCAAATGTTGCATATTTTTAATTAAGAACTTATAACAATGCAATTCTCAGACTTGTCAAAAAGAATTTATACTCTGATAATAAGTAATTTTCTTTCACACCATAGAAGTAATATTAAAGTGTTTTTCATCATAAACGCAATTATAAAATATAACCTTTAATTACTTAGAAATTGCAGAACATTTAAATTTTTTGTGTAGTGTAGATTATTATGAACCTTTAAAGGAATTTTTAATTTTGAAATAAAAACAGAAAGTAAAAGTTTCTTCTCATCTGGAGAGAAAAAACTAATTATTTTTCTTTTTAATTTCTATTTTTCAATAACTTCTACTGTTTTGTGTATTTTAATTTGTATATTTGCAGAACCTGAAATAGGTTATTTCTTACGTCAACGGTAACTATAAATTGATCATTTAAAAAGTTGATTAACTTCACCGCCTAAAATTAATTGAACATAGAGTTTTTGAATCTTGATCACCAATTCTCTATCTCGGTTTCCCAGTCGTTTTGTTTCAAGCGAAACAGTCAGTACTAGGATAACAAAAGCCTGTATTACAGCAAATGTTTTTGTGCACGTCTTTGTCTCTCTTGTCAAAGGCATTCTGAAAAGTTAGATCGTCAGAGACTACTTTCATTTTTCCATTCAATATGACATTTTTCATTAATATGTATAGATAGATTTTATTATTTCGAATTCTGTTTCACTTTCAGTCAATGTCAACTTCAAATTTCAATTATTTTAGGTTATGTTTATAGCGTAAATGTTATGTTGACAAATTTCACAACGATTGTATCGACCGTTTTTGCCTATTTTGATGCCTTTCATTTTACATTTAATAACTACTCTTTTAGATATTGCAACATTGCAGTTTACACTTCGGAATTACATAACCTTAGATTCTAAAGCCAGCATCACACAATTATGGCCAGTTTTACACTATCAAAGATGGCCGTCTGAAGTAGTAAAAAAAACTGAACAGTAGTCTATGAGGTATTTTCCCAGAATACCTTTGACTATAGCTATAATTTTTTGCTTAAGAAAATAAAATACGGAAGGATGCTATCAACAATAACAGTTGGGTCTCCTAAAAACACTCCCATTTTACTAATTTTTCTAAAACCAATTCTATTACAAGAGGTTTGTCTAGAATACTTTGAATAACTATTTGAGAAAAAATCGTACTGTTTAATGAATGAAAAATTTTCTATAAGGGTGAACACACCTTCACAAATGCTGTGAATTTCCAGATTTAGAGCTTTATAGTCAACGTTGGCTGTAGCTGTTGTTCACTCTCTTTTCTTTCATTTTGATTTTTGATACATTTTGACGAAATTTAGCGCCATCTGTCAGTTGATGGTTTTCGACAATAGAGACCAGCCGCATTGCATACAGTCTAACTGCTGTAGTGCTGCGGTTGTGTCGCCAACTTAGCATTGTGAATATCAGTCTGTATCCTCCTCAAGAGTATCCGTCCAAAACCGTCTGCAGCATCCAAAGAAGAATCCGAAGACAATACTAAAAGAGTCTCCGTTGACTGCCAAATCAGATACTATTCCATTATTCTTGACCTTCTACCACTTCTACCACATACCCGTATGTCACTCAATCGAGACTTCTCGGTTTTAGAGAATCACCCGGTCGTCTCCAGCTCCATCCCTTCAACCTCTCACATCATTTCTATTACCCTTTCGCTCTTAGTTCACATTGATCTTTCAATAGTGCAGCTCACCCCCCAAACAGTACCGTTTGTCACCCAAATTCAGTTCTGATTGACCGATTGCCGCACCAAAAATCTCATCTCTCATCTTGCAGTTTCATAACAGGACTTTGTAAACCAGCTTCCATTCCGAAAGTCATGTCCTTACCGGTCAAGAAAGTGTCTGGTCTGATTATATCAGACAATCTTTGTTTCTACCCAACCTGCAAGCATCCTCTTTAGTTGTATCCGAAGCGGCAGCCCTTACAAAACCGACAAATGAGATTTCCAAATCCCAAGTTTTGTAACCCCCTTTCTTCCTTCAACTCACCGAGAGCACATATCAACAAATCTCTTTTTCCTATTGTTTTCAATTTTCTACTCCCGAATCCTAGTCCGTTTCGTTTTCCTGTAAACCTTGCATCAACATTCATCATCACAGTCTTAGCCTGACTGGAAGCACCTCGTCTTCTCATTTTTTTTGAATTTCCAATCTTCTGCAAAAACACACCCATCCTCAGCATTGGGGTGGCTCTTACCATCCGCAGCTCTCTTACAGTGAATTCCACATTCCAGTCCAATATTAGCAAGTCCATATCTGTGCTGGTTCTAGTTGTCTACATTCTTCTGTTGTATTTTCCATTCAACAACACGTTTGCCGTCGACGTTAACTTAGTGGCTTTCTTCTTGAGGAAGATCAAGATAAAACAATTCTTTACCCAGGCTTCCAGTTTATGGTATTCCTAATGATAACTTTGTTTTCATCTTTATCAACTACGTTGTTATCAGATTGATTTGTCATTGACACATTGACCTCATTTCTCGGAGACTTAGCAATTACCGCCACTTTGGCTGCTTTTTACTACCTTCTTCTGGTCATTAAATATACATTTATTCCAGCTCCTTCTACCTCGAAAAAATCTAAGAACCATCAGGGACTAGAACAGTGTGCGTTGGAAAAAAATCAGATATCGACGTTGAAATTAATCTGCAAGACTCTCCATCACCTTGTTATGCAGTTTCCTACTAGCAACTAGCAACGTTTTTCAACTCATTCAAGAAAAACGCAAGGTGTATGGGGAATACTCCGGACGTGAAATTCTTAGGTGAAATACAACGTACTTGTCCGTCTCCGTATGATCAAGTTATAGTTATACAAGCCTGGATTGCCTAAAGAAGGGCAAATTTTGGCACAAAACATTTTTAGACATCGAATGTGCTTTTGAAAAAGTGTTCTGGTATGAGGGGCTTCTTTAATCTTTACAAGCTCCTATCAGTCGAGATTACAATTTTATTCGATCAACATTACATACACATATGCACCAGGCTCTGTGTAGATAGTACATGCTGGTATTCCTTGGGGCTCAGGAATCCTTTGGCTCATTCTATTTATTTTCTAGTACCACGTCTTCTACTTCTAGAATTCAGCCACTCTCCTTTCTTAATCATGGATATTATAGTAGTCAGCCGACGATCAAATTAAATTAAACAGGACCTACGCCCCTATTATAAGGTAAGTATAAAACAGTACCAGTAGAATTGAGAATGCTTATACTAAGTAGAACATTTATCGTAATTAAAGATAATTTTCTAAATAAGTAAGAAAATAATAATAAAAGAGACATGATAATAATTTGTGATAAAGTGAGAGGATTGAACGTACCAAAATAAAAGCCAATAATTTAACAAAAAATACTCTAAATGATAGCGATAAGCTTTACTCAGAAATACTGTTTGATGGCATATTTATTAGTGAATCGTAGTAGTTAATTATAGGAAAGCAGAGAAAACGACATAACTGCATGAGCACAAAAAACAAAATGTTTAGTCACAAAGATCTTACCAGTAGTAGTAGTATCGTCAATAGTATTGTTCTCAATTTAAATTAATTTCTAAAATCAGTTGCTCGTACTTGATGAAAATATGAATATAGTTTCTTGAAATACAAAAATCACAAGAGCTTTATCTGAACTTTCTCAATTTTTTTCGATATGGTTTAAAGTTGTTGGATTCCATACTATCGATGCATACTCTGTTATGAGTTGAACGCAATCGTCTTAAAGCTTTTAGAAACTAAAAAATCAATATACCCGTAACCTATTATAGCTTAGTGTAGTCATAAATCTATAATGTATTCCACAATGTTTAACTGTTAAGTCCTCAAGGAGTAATTTTAAACTCTGGGAACACAACTCATCACAGAGTATTTGCTAAGATTAATGCTGGTTTATTTTTGATGATCCAGTTAAAAATAAATTGAACATCTCTAGTTAGGGTATTGAAAGTGGTACTTGCTTAAGATATGTTCAAATTTTTATTTCACAACCGGTTTCGATGTATATACATCATCATCTGGTGAAAAATGTCAGTTTAATATTAGGGGTTGAAGTAAATTTCATTTTTTATAAAGCTTTATTATTTATAATTACTTATAATATATTTATCTGTTTAGTTATTTACTTATTCATTAATTAAAAGATTCTGTTTTCTTTGTTTGATTGTTGTAAGAATTATCTTTTTCATTAAGAACTTTTTATTTCGTTCGAATATAATTCTCTAGTTAGATTAATAAAATCAATGTCAGAAGCAATTGGTTCTATAAAGCTTGACGTCATCAGCAAATGGGAAAACTTTTTATTAGCACCATACTTCTGGCAAATCATTTATAAATAATTAAAAAGGGTTCGAAATTTAAACCCTGTGGTCTGTGGAACTCCTGAATTTGCTGTGTATTTTCTAGAGGTATTACCTTCGAATCTAACTCTGAATTGCCTCGAACATAGATAAGAGACAAATAACTTGGTTAGTGGTCCCAATCGAAATCTATAAAACTTTTCAGCAATTATATCATGCTCGACCAAGCTGAAAGCTTCAGAGACTAATGAAAGGTCTAACGAGGAAGATTAATTGCTATCATCTTTGTTCCAAACTTTTCAACAGGGGCGGATTTAGGCATAGTCTTTATGGGCTGCAGCCCAGGGCCCCGTTCAATCAAGGGTATTTTCTAGAGAGTTGCTTGCTCTGGACGTGCCTTAAGTTGTTTTGGTGCGCCGCGCTCTCCTCCGTTGTTTAAAGTTGTGACTTTTGACTCAATTAACGAAGCCAAGTGTTCGTAATCGGTCATTGATATAATTACAAGTAGAATTTTTCAACTGACTCAAAGTTCTTCTAGTTTCATAAAATTACTTTTGAAATAAACGTTTGTTCCACCAACGTGAACCTTTTTGCTGTTTTCTTTTATTTATAAAAATCTGACATTACTACAATTAATACTAGTCCAAAAAAATTCTTATTATTTAATTGAAACAGTTTTATAATATTATCAGAAGCAAGGAAAGGTAGTTGGGTGACACATTTAGTTTGATACCAAAATCTCAGATACAGATATCAACATTCCCTTACAGTATACCCTTTAGGTACTGATAAAATCCTAAGGTTAAATTGCATGTCGCATTATGAGAAGAGATATTTTGACAAAAAACTTGAAACGTGCCGTGCAATTATGTTTCATAAGACTGTTATGTAATTCAATTCAGGGGCGGATTTAGTATATCCAAGTGCATCAAATAAAATAAAAAAATTCTTTAATGTTTGTTGACTATAATTTTTTCTATTTAAAAATAGATAAAAAAACAGTTTATCAGTAAAATGGTGGATGGTCTCCACAACTAGCTCAAATTCGGGTCAATTGGAAGGGCCCCCAAACAGTATTAGGCCATGGCCCCCAAAGCTGGCGGCCCGCCCCTGCTTTTTAAGTATACATCTAAAGGTTAGCGTTGCCAGATTTCTTCACACTTAACTAGGGCAACCTCTCTTAGAAACTAGGACAAATTTAGGACATCAAATTTGCTCCATGTAAGAAATTCCTGCTGATCATAGGAGTTACTCCCGAGCTTCAAATCGGACACGGGGGGTCCCCTTCGAGCAACTTTTCGCTAGGGTTCAAAATCGTGAAAGCCCTTGAAAAACTATTCTGGACTTTCCCGGACGCCCTAAGAACATGTCTGGAAAAAAGTAGGACATCTGGCAACTCTAGTAAAGGTAGAATCATGCAAACGTATGCAGACGTGTGGTGAACTGGTGATTAGCGTAAATAAACGTAACGCTATGATACGTAAATGATAGTAATGAGGTTGAGAAATCTACCCTGCGTTTGGTAAGGTACCTCTGCCAACTATTTTTGCTTAGATTCGTTTCTTGTCAGAGCCGGGTTTGCAGAGCAACTGCCCAAGGCCCCGCGCCTTGAGAGAAAAATAATTAATTCTTTGTATCGATATGTTCAGAACAAATAAAATTTCTAATTTTTTCTAAATATTTAAAATAAACAAATTAGACCCTGTCTCAAAAAGCAGTGTTTCTTCTCTTTTTATTTTAAGGGCTCCACAAAATTTTGCTGCCCTGGGCCCCGCAAAACTTCCAGCCGGCCCTGTTTCTTGTTGTCATGTCACTCAAATAATACTCAACATTTGAGTGACAAAAACTAGAGACAATCCCAAGCAAAAGCAGCTTTTGGGAGATGGAGATCTAATGTAATTATGTAGTCAGTTTTAAAAATCAATAAATTAACCTTATCGTCGTTATCGACTATAAATCTACTTAATTACTGCTAGAAATCAGACTTTCTATTCAGTAGTTAGAAATGTGATTCTACTCTTCAAAAACAAAATCTCAAGCTTGCAGTGATTATATGGAGAGTAGTACTAATTTGGTTATTCACTTGTTAGGTACACTATGGCTTTCTTGGTTCACTTCATTATGATAATCACCAATCTTTTGAACCCAATGTTAAAATTGGTAAATAATTTAGAAGAAAATTAAAATTAATGTACCTTCTTTGGAAACCAATCCAATTAATCCTAATTAATAAACACCAATACAATTAGTATAAGTATGTTTAAATGTTGCATGATTTAATTTACATAACTTTCATCTAAAAACATAGTTGGTAGCCTTAATCTTTGTAGAATTTTGTTGATTATTTAAGGTATCTTTTCAATTCTCTTTAATCATATTTATGTTCATCTTATTGTTTTCAGTTTTCTGTCAGTCAAAGATATTAGCTAATGAAGATTCTTTACTTGCACATCCATATCTCTTTGTAAATTCTCATTGTGGGTAGGTATAAGCTCTGTAAATTAAAAATATTTTTTCAAGTAATAGCTGCATGGATACTTTTTATATTATGCTGATTTTGTGACTAAAACAGTAGGGTTCATTATTTTTAAATTCACTTGTCAATTAGACTTCTTTTAGTATTCTTTCAGTATGTCTCACTGATTGATATACTGGTAAATTTCTGAAATTTTGTACATAGATATTTCTTGATCGCACTGACTGAATGAGTAAAATACAACCATGGACATTGTGAAGTTTTGTAATATTAAAGATATACTTTAAGTAGGTATACAAACAGTAAACGTAAATGTAAAATGGATACTAATAACAGAATAACACTCTTAGTAATAATTAGAATAATTTTGATTCTTTTCTTCTATAAAGTCACATTATCATATTAGCAATATATTTTGACATGATTGGTAGCAATCGTTGCTATTCTAATTGAAATAACAAAGAGTTGTATGGAATCCAAAGAGACCGTCTGTTTTTGCACATGTTAATAACAAAAGCGTCATGAAACTTTTATTAAAAGCCATTCTGCCAAGTGTCTTTACGTGATAATGTGCTACTGATTTTCATTTAGGGTTGGCTTTGATGGTGTTATATCAAGATAATAACAGGGTGTAAAATCCAAAAAATGCTATGAATTGAGCTGGTTATCAGTATAAAAGTAGATCAACATTAAAATAAGATTTTTAGACAATAGTAATTGAATTCTTAATATATCTTAGCAATATTATATAGCAACACATCTCTGTGAAGTACACTTAAATAATCATACATATTCACATTAATTTGTATATTATTTCAGGTAGACAAAATAACAAAAGCATAATGAATTTTACAAAAAGCTAAAATGTACAAAACAAGTCTAAGCATTGTTTTCCTAATGTTAGCTACTTGAAAACTATTTCCTAATAAATGCACATAATTTTCTTTGTTTACATAGCAATTAACACATTTCCAAATTTGTACATCTTATTACGTGTGGCAGCACAAGAAAATTGCTAATATTTACATTTTTCAAGTTCAATAGTATAATGTAACCACCACCAATGTTGTAGTAAGTATTAATAAAGCTGTAACAGAAATAACTACTTACCTGCATAAAAGAATTACTTAAATCTTAGTCATCAGAGTTACACAATATTTCTGTTTCAATGCTGGTAATTGCTCATTGATTGTTTATTTTAACACTACTCAAATAAAAGAAGAGCTCAATGATGAATAAGAAATTCAAACTGAGTTTGTCAATGATGATGTTAGATGAAAGATCAAATCAATTGTTCTTATCAAATTTGATTTTTAAAAAATATACTGCGACAAATCTTCTATACTGTTTTTATTACAAAATGTGTAATAATTACACTTCTGTGATACCGGATATAATGTGCACCGTTAATAGTTAAACATAAAACGTTATAGAAATAGTAAAAATAGTAAACCGTGTATGGTTCAGCAAGTTCAAGAAAAGAAAGTTATTTACAACGCTAGTTTAACAAGTTAACACTTACATTTTCATACTAAGGTCGCATAACCACGTTTATTTTTCTTTTTATCAAGTACCGTTAAATGAGTGAAAACAACAAAACTAATGTATAATTTGTACATTTTACAATTTATTTGTTTGAATTTGGCACAGAAAACAGTGAGCCTATAGTTCTAGCAATCATTTCTTTATCATTTTAATTAATTGTGATACAGGTCTATGACTTGTTTACATAATAATTGTTTTGTATTTTTTTTTAATGCATAGACATTATACACTGATTATGGTAGTTTATAAACAACATTCACTAGCCCTATATGCATTAAGGAATATTTTAAATGCATACCACATTTGCCTCTTACTCACTCTCATCTTTTTTCACACCACTCTAGCACAATTACATCTGAATTTAAATACTACTTCAAATAAACTATACCTATGTAGATTACAGGTATCACATTTTATTTAACTTATTATTTTTGAGTTACAGATAAATAACAAATTTTCTATTTAAGTTTTCTCATGTACAACTAATATTTTTAGATCGTTCGGCTTAAACTTTATAAATCTAAAAATTTATTAATAATATCTTCATAAAGATGACCCACAAAAATAAACAACAACAAGAAAAATTGTGTCACCTCATGAGAACATGAGCATTAAAAAAACGTTAACAATAAATTTACTATGAGAGTGCAAGACCTAAAAAGAAGTTTATTTACGTCAGGTTTTTATTCTAAAGTAGTTCAAATGATGTAATAGAAATGATAGCGACATTATTTCATCAAGGACACTTTTTTACAATTTGGATATTGATTGTTTAATTAATCAAATGGCAAACGGAAATGAATAATTATAAAAAATATTAGTTGCTCATAAGAATACAAACTGCCCTATTTGTCATGATATTTTCAGTTTGTTTTTCTTTTGTTCTTATAAATATATACATTTCTAGTGTCTACCTGCTTAAATACCCAAGAACAATATTTATTTGTTTTAATTATGGTTAAATACATCACAATTGTGAAGTACAAGAAGAGATCTGCGCTTATTTATATTTATAATTTTATAGTTACTACTTAATGATAAAATAAGCAACTTATCTGAAACATATTTTAACAAAATAGTAGTAGTAATAGTAATAAGAGTTCTTTAAAAAATATTACAGTTTTTGTTAAACAGATTTGTCAGATGCGCAGATATCTCACTCCTGAATGAGAGAGGAAAACGTCATAAAGGTACTTAAATTTTTTTACTGTAAATTAATTGTAAAGAAATACAGTTATATAATAGTTTAATCAATTCATCTACAGATATGTTTCTTGGGATAGCGATCTTATGATTATTGTCATTGAGTATACATAACAAATAAGAAATAATCCCGAATGTGAAATTAAATTACTCTAAAAAAAGAAAAAAACAGAATTGATACAACTATTCAGGAGCATCAATAAAATCTATTTTTGTACTTACAAAAAACAAAGTTAAAATTCATAACACATAATGTTCAATTCATTTCTTTGAATTTAGAGATACTTACAAATGAAAAATTATTGAAAGGTGCCCCTGAAACTATAACTGTATTTATTTATTCTTTCGTGTTACTATTGTGATTTTTCAGGTCACAATGCATAAGAAAAACTTTAATATGATCATGCTAAGTACAAAAACCTTTCTTTTCTATAACCAAAAACAATTGGGCCTGTACAAGTACAAAATAACTTTAAAATAAATAAAATATTACTTAAAGTACTGGCTCTTAATATTAAAATATACAAACATCAACAGTAGAAAACAATATACAAAGAAAAAGACATTGCACTTTTGACTTTTTTTTAAATAACATTTAGAAACCAAAAACTATAAAGTACACATATATTTTTTTAATTTTACATTAAAATTCTTTTTTCAAAAATTTTAGGAGTATGCAATGTAAAAAGAACATCGATATAAAAACTTTACAAGAATTTACACAAAAAAAAAGAAAAACAAATTTCGATAAAACTAAATGTAAATAAATAACATGAAGATCTGAATGGCATATCTACATAACAATACAACTACAACACCAATAAAATTGTGATAATGGTTATTTCTTTATTTTATTTAGTCATAAGTCCACTGGTGAGTTGACCAAAGAGATCAAGTTCATGTTTGCGTCAACTGGATGGCACACTTGAATTTGAACTGCCCTGGGGAACACATAAGAGACATACACGTCGCGTATGCAAACGATTGTTATCGTACAAAACAGACTAAGGGAAAGTATATACATACAAACCCTCATCATAATACAATAAATAATTTAAAATACTTTGTCATGTCATTCTATTTGAGTAAGTAACAATTTTAGACTTCCCATTCAATAAAAATGAAAAATCTCAGTCCGTATTAGATTCGAGGTTATTAAAGCCAAGGGAAAAATCTTTCCCTTGACACTCAAGTTCAGTCATCTTCTTGCCTAGGACTGGAGTCGTAAGTAGTATGCTCATGTATAAAATTCATAGCCTCTGGTGAAATACTGTCAGATGTGTGATAAAATCCCTCTGAACTGGGCCCAGCGCCATTCATGGGACCCATCGGTGGCGATGTTGACATTTGACCCCCTGAAGTTGAGGCTGAAGAAGTTAAGTCTGATCCTGGACTAAGAAAACTCATTTCAGACCCGCTATCACGACACCACAGCTGTCTCATTTCTTGACGTCTTTGGCGCATTAACATTTTGTATTCCGAAATACGCATTTTTTTCCCGTCAACTATGCAAGTTCGTTTCGGTCGCGGTCGATATCTATAATCTGGATGTTTTTCCATATGTAATTTAGATAACCGGGACTGTTCTTCATAATATGGTTGTTTTTCTGCGTTCGACATTGCTTTCCAACGTGCTCCTAAAATCTTCGATATATTCGAATTGTGCATATCTGGACAAGCTTTGAGAATTTTCCGTCGTTCATCTTTTGCCCAAACCATAAAGGCATTCATTGGTCTTTTAATATGGGGTTTGTTTTCAGCTTCGCGTTTCACTTGACGAACAATTTTAGCTTCTTTACTATCATCGGAAAGTTTAAAACTAGAATCAGGTCCTCCCCACACTAAAACAAATAAAAGGAAATTATAAGAATCTTGAAGAAAATTTCTCTAAATTTAATTAATTAGAACTTACTGTGACATGCAGCCATAAAATCTGATTCGTCTTTTCCGGCAGGATCGTCTCGTGGTTTTCCACCTAGATGTGGTGGAGCCGGCAACCCGTACATGTGCATGGGGAAATGATGTTGTTTATCAGGGCTAAGCAAGCCATCTTTGCCTGATTTGTGACGGTCGCTATTTGGTGGAAGAGGGCTAAATTGTGGAGGTAATCCAGCATATGGTAAAAATGCGCGTGGCATTACGAGACTGGGTGGTAAAAGTTTCGGAGTTGTCGCTGCGACTGATGGCTGTTCGTTGAAATTTTGCATGCTAGTTGGGACATTATGAGGACTAGATCCTGTTGATCCAGAACTGGAAGACTTGGGTTTAGTGAGGTTTAAGGGTGTATCGGGATCAGATAGTTGAGGTGGCGGTGATGGGGTTGGTTGTCGTGGTGGAGATCGTTTTTCTGTACTACTACTACCGCTTGCAGCACTTGCCGACATTTGAGCTAAGTGTGCGGTTGCGGATATCCAACTCGGTACTTGATGAGGTGGCGGAAGCATCTAAAAGTGAGAATTGTTTATTTATTTGTTATTTTCTATTAGTTTAAAAGTCTTACTTGATTAGGTAGATGAGCTTTTCCGAGACCTGGGGGAAGAGCAGCGGGATGTAATCCTCGTAGTTGTTCGAGGAAAGGGAGGAACATGAGTCCTTGAGGACCCACAGCACCGGTTGCTGCATATTGGGCGGATATTTGACCTTGTAGTTCTTGTAATTTTTGTTGATGTTGTAATAATTGTTCTTGTTGGCGGCGTTGAAGTTCCAACTGCTTCTGAGTTTCGTTTGATAATTGGTTAGAGCTCGACGCCTGAAAAAAAATATCAAATTTGAGTATAATTTGGATTGCAAATAATTATTATAATAGAATGTTTGGAAAAATGCAAAAAAGTAGTGTTGAAATTTCTGAATAAATATGCGACGCTTTATGGTCGTTTTGTACGTAGATACATTTGAGAATTGTCCATCTGTTACATTCCCAATCTTTTTTCTTAAGTATTTGCAGGTTGCCAAGCCGCCTACTGCTACTAAATATATGTCGGCAACCGTCCAATTTTATCCTCCATTCACTGCAGCTTCCATGCTGAGTGCATATTTCTAAATTCTCTGGAAATTAAAGACTATTCTTATTCATGCGTGCAGTTTATTAAATTTTGTTTGTCAACATACGGTGTTGTAGGAAATTGAGGGAAATTATTTTTGTTTAAAACATTATAAACGAAATGAAAAATGACAATGCAGTTGTCGCTTTAACGCAACTTCCTGTCAGAGAATATATAACCATACGTTTCGCAAGGCACAACAAGAAAAGAATCTGAATGGGATATCAAGCTCTGTCGCAAGAAACATATGTTAACGCAAACGGAACGCTTGAAATAATGATCTTTTATCTATGTAGAACGATCTTGCATCCCAGAAGAAGAGTATGATGGAAAAAGCTCTTGTGTGTGAAATGCGTTCGGGATGCTATATATTATTTAGAGGTACACATTAGCGCTGGACAAGGATTAGAGGAGACAACTGCCAACCGAGTAAGAATAAAAGTAACATGAGGGCAGATATTCTGGTGTCGGTCATTATTACGACATGATGTATCACTTCCGGTGCGTGTTAATTGCTAGACCAGCTAAGAACAAGAACTGTTGGTGTCGAGATTCTACTAGAAGTTGCTGCCGTCGCCTTCCTAGAACAACGACGTGCTTTTTATTTAGTGTTACAAGATGCAGCATTACTAGTTTTCCCAGCCTTTCTTATAATTTAGTCTGGAAAAATGTGCTTAAAAAACTCAATTCAAGCTTTCTTCTAGACTGAATTATTAGGTTCAACTCCCCTTTTTACAGCTACTGAATAAATTTACACCCTAACAACCGTGTTTTAATTGTAAACTCCAAAATAACATAAATTACTCGAGACAGTAATAAAGACATAACAATTAAAACAAAGAAACTTTTTACTTTTACATTTCAAAACATTCGAAGAATTCTTTTTAATTTCTTTCACAGATGGGTTTAAAATATACAGTTAGGAGTTAATGGCGAAGAAAAAAGATGACAAAGACTTTTAAAGGCAAAATTAAGTCGAAATGTATTGTATACACACGTGAGACACATAAAATCGAAGCAGACGTCAACTGTTAACAGACGAGGAACAGAGTTTATAATGAATCAGGGAAGCGATAAAGAATAAAGTGCGCCAATGAAGTGGAGAAAGATCAAAGTTACTCAAGCGGCACGTCAACATACTTTTAATGGAAACATTCGATACATATACTCGAAAATATAAATTCGAAGCCATCCTAATAACATACACATAAAATCTTCGGCCGTATAAAAAGAAGTTTGTTTTGTGATGCCGTAAAAAGAAAATTTGAACAGGATAAACAGAAAAACGAGTGTATTATGGAAAATTAGCCAACAATAACAACACTCGTGAAACAATATACAGTCATTTCCTATGCAAAACTTCCACCTTTGTCACATCTGTAGAACATATGCGTGCCCTCAAAAAGGGGCGATTCATTTCTGAAACAAACGCCGCACTGTGCATCTTCTTTGATTTAAAACAGACGCATTTATATACACTTTAGATAATACAATATTATTCATTGTTTAGAAACGGTTTTAGATTTATTTATTTTAATTTATTTTATAAAAATAATCATCAAGCTATTTCTCTGTGAATGACCACGTTCTTATATCATCAAGATCGAGGAATTAATAAATTAAAACTATCTTCATCATAGAAGGCTATCAGACATGATGAAAGAAGAGTAGTAGAAATATGATTTCATTTGTTTTTTTTTGCTAGCCATAGATTAAATTCGCATTATTAATTTACATTTAAAATTGCATTGAGTTTATATTATAAATATAGCAGATCACATCTTGAAAACCTATCACTCTCAAAAACAGCTACCTGTCTTTTCTATTTCTTTATTTTTTATAGGAAAAAAGATCGAAAGATAAAAGCCTTGTAAGATCTAGCGGTCCATTCAACGAGATGTAGATAAATATTTTTATTATAGTATTGCTCCGTATAAAGACAAAATAAAAAAAGTTTTGAAAATTAAAGTGCCTAACAAGAGTAGAAGAGATTTATTATCTACCATGTCGGCTTTAAGTAAGTGAAAACTAAAAATGGAAATTTACAACTAGAATTGATTATGTTAACATTCCTTATCGCTGATATGAAATGTTCAATTCGAAAATTCTTATTCAGTTGGACCCGAAACAGACATTGCCAATACGATATCGCAACCTGAAGATTTTGCCTTTTGATGTTCATGTTAGATATCTAAATAATGAAAGAAAAGAAGAGAATAACGTCTGGGTTTATTATTAAATAAGACGTTTTGGTTCTTTTTCCAAAAACTGGGAGATAGTTAAATCGAGTTTCTTAGTTATTTCAAAATTGAAGTATTTGATGAATTATATGATATGCTTTCTG
The DNA here is from genome assembly GCA_011009095.1 of Ignelater luminosus. Classification (NCBI taxonomy): domain Eukaryota; kingdom Metazoa; phylum Arthropoda; class Insecta; order Coleoptera; family Elateridae; genus Ignelater; species Ignelater luminosus. The sequence goes on from VTPC01089975.1 coordinate 106,559, forward strand.
AATGATAGGAGGAGAAGAATGTCTTCTTTCAAAGATTCCAAGCCAAAAAGTAGATTGAAAGAAAAATTCTAAATATATGTTAGAATTACAAATAAAGCAGAAGTACATACATAACTTTATAGCAAAAGTTAAAAAATTCTCAAACACCTTTACTGAGTTTAGATTCCAAGCCCAAAATTAAAGCAAAGAAGCAATCTAAAATGTGAAACCTTGTATATCTTTAGTTTCAAAGGACTATTTGATATATGGTGGGCGTGTAGGGATTTACAACAAAACGGAGAACAGAAGGCAATAAATAGGGAAAAAGCGATAGACAAGGAGATAAATATTTGATGAATGCCGTAAGCAGTGCAACTATGTTTAAAAATGGCTATTGAAATTTAAACACGATAGGTACTTGTCGTCCGCAAAGTATTAGTGGTACTCTGTTTAACACTTCAAATTTTGGAAAATACCTAACTGATTTACTTAATCTTACTTACTTAAATAATTGTCTATGGCATTCGCTAAATATTACGTGTCCAACTATAGTCAAAAAAAATCATCAGCTGTGCCATTGGACCTTCAAATTGTTTATTTTTTTCTCTGGAAGGGTTAGTTAGTAGAAATTGTTTTTTTCTTGTCTTCTCTTACATATCACTTTCAATAATTTTAGTTTTTGACAACAAAACTACAGAAGGTTTACTATAAATGAATTGATAAAATCGACGAGTCAAAACTTGGCAAAAAAGATAGAAAAGGTTAGCAAAAGAAGCACCTTAGAAGTAATAGAAGAAGACACATAAACGAGAAATTTTGGAAAGATTGCAATTAGTCAAACCCCAATCAATAGATTAGAATTGAAAAAAAGGCACACATGGTATCAAAATAATAACAATAAAATAAGATGAAATGAAGAATCAGCGATCAATCAGATGTATGGTACAATGATAGCAGGTTATGTAACTCCTCTGTCATGTTTACTTTCAGTGTCTTGATTCTTATACCTTTTCTCGATTTATACCTAAGCGTCATCTTTAAACGCATTTTGGTAAAGAATTATTGTTACATGCCACCGTTTAGGCCTAATACTATTGCTGCATAAAACAGGCATAATATTTGAATTTCTTAGAAGATTAGATGCATGTAGGGTAAGTAAATATAAAAAAAACTGAGTCTAGCCATAAAGGTTTTGTTATATTCTTAATTGGCATTCTCTTGGTGTAAAAGGTTGGATATAGTAATTTCTTAGGTTAGACTATAGATTTGCTAACATATAAAGAATGGACCAAAGAAAAGGAAAGCTACCGATATGGGTTTTTATAATGTTATTAGATGTCTGGAAACTCTGAAAGAAGCATTGGAAATTATGGGGAAAACACTGAAAATCTACAAAACACAACCTAGAAAAATGTTCGTAATGCCACGTTTATTCGGATTATTCATTCTATTATAATGTGACATTTGGTGAAGGAACCAATTGATCCTTTTGTCTTAACGTAAACATAAAGCAAATAGAAACTTCTAAAAATTAACCAAAAGATTAATTTTTCAAAAAATGTATGATTTAAGAAATTAACTTTTTACTATAAAATTCATAGACTTTTATAGTTGCAAGATCTTATTTCTTTGTAAATACATACATTTTATTACTTTTAAATCCACATCAAACGAATCTCTTAACATCTGTTTCGAGCTTGTGCTTTAATAATTATCGTCCTCAAGGTCCTTCCTCGTGTTGGTTCACACAATTTTTTTTAATATTATCAATGTCAAGGTTGGATTTTTAAAAATCAAGATTAAATTTTATAAACAATTACAGAAATTTGAAATTGCAAATGTACTCCAAAAAACCTTTTTTAATTAAAAGTCACCGAATTTAACAATTTGTGCGCAACAAATTTGTCAATTAAATAAAGCCGACGTTTCTAAAATAATACCGAAAAGTCAATTTTATTTGACCCTTGATCACCATAATTGCCAATAACGTTAATGTCGTTCCTCTTACTAATGTATTCGGAAACAAGGATCAAAAGACCACAAAAAAGCCCGCTTGCCAGGACGAACCCTCTCGGAAATTCATTTTCATTTGTTTTAAAGTACTTTTTTATTTTGATGAAGAATAATACCATTATTGCCTACTATTCATTATTTTGCAATTTACGAAATGAAAACAAAACTTGATATGGAGCCTAAAAAATGTTTTAAGACGTTGTTGTCATTCATTAATAAGTAAAAGGAATATTAAGGGGACAAAACTGTGTATACGGCGTTACGCTCTGATAATTGAAAACACGAATATGACAGAAAACGAAATGTTGACATCCGCGTAAAAATAAGTTGATTTAACCTGCTTTTGATATTTTAAAACTTAAATATATCCTAAAGGGAAATTCGTAAATTGTTTCATAACAGTAAAATATTAGAGCACTCCAGGGTCGTATAACGAAACCAGCTATGTAAACAGAAAGAAATAATATAGCGCGGTCTGAACAAATATGTTTGTATGGTGTGTGTGTTATATATCCAGGACCGTGTGGCTATTTTCTTAATCCATATTGTCAGTTTATCGTCCATAAATCACAATATATGTATTTAATTATCATCTGGCTTTTGTACGACTGTTTTCATAATTTCCGCTTCTGTTTCCTGGTCATGTTTATTATTGTTGTTACAAACTCGAAATGTTTATAATTATTAGTTTACACACAGAAGAAATGTGTGTAACACCACAGAAGTGTCTTTAAAGTTTCGCATAACGGTATCCTTAAAGAAATAATGAAACATGCAATCGACTAGCATAAAATAATGAAAGTAATTAACTATTAGTTTATTAATAATCATTAGGTAAATTTCAACACATCACACGGTGAATATAAGGAAATTAAAAAAATATCATTGAACAATAAAAAATCCAAGTTCTAACGATAATTATCTCCCGTCGTTTACACAACAGGCATTTTAAAAATAAATACCTAAAGTAAAACAATGAAGACAGACGTGTAAAACCAGAATTGATTTAGAGGCCATTAAGAAATAACAACCGCTATTAAAACAGGAAACGTAAGGTAAACTTCTGTAATATTAGAAACGAGCTACTATTACTATTAAAACTGTTTAATAGTGCCCATAACTTACATAAACATATCCTCTAAACAAACTAGATAATGTTGAATTATTTAACAAAGAATTGAATTAATGTGATTTGTATATACAGGGTGTCCACAAATACGCAAAATAATATTTTTATTCTTTATCCATTTGTGTTTAAAGAAAAATATATTTTTGATACGTTTTAAATTTAATTTTTATATTCAAAGAATTAAAGAAGATGACAGACAGTTCTGTTGACTTTTTATATCATCATTAAGCTGGAATACTTTGAATTTTCCGCTAAAAGAATCTAGTCTTTAATTAAGTAGTTGCATTTATTATACAGTTGTTGGTAATTACACAAGTTATTAGTCAACAATGCTGTTCAGTACGTATAGTAAAAGACAGTGTAAAACTGAACTTTCTTTATTGGTTACGTTTCCAAAAATTTGTTTCTGCTAATAAAGTAAGGATCGAGTCAAAATACTATGTTAGTATTTTTCCAAAATGCTTTCGACGCTCAAAGTTGAATATTGTAGCAAAACAAAAACAGAGGGGAAAAAATTAAACCAAACATACGTTAGCAATACTTTCGGTCTGTAGCAAATATTCTACTAAGTAAGTAATAATTCCAAAAGTTCATCATCATACATCCTGTATAAAATAAAACATCAAAATTAATAGAATCTAAAACTTAATCAAAGTGGTCCAATTTCACCATACATAAACAAATATTAATTAAATTATTATTTATACCTACTTCTATGTGCGTTTTATGCTTAAAATTTCTAAATGGAGATTTATTATAAATTATTAACTATTAAAATTTAATTTTAGTTATTATAAAGAGAAATTGATAATTTTCAGTTTATAAGTAAAAGTGGAAATTTTGTAATTTCTAATTTCGTTACCGTTTTCATTAAAACGCAATTTCGCGATAAATTTAAAAACCAATTTAATCTATTTCTTTGGTTGATTAATTATTGAATAATGGTGTTACGCACAAGTTGCAATTTATTTCCAGTGTAACAACAATAAAAAAGCAGACAATTACGTTAAAAGGTTTAAATTTAGCTTCAGGTAATTTTTTGGGACTACCCAAGCACACGAGTCTGAGATATTCTGCTAATTTGGGCGGTACGATCAGGTTCCTATAACTGATAAAATCGTTTTTACACGTTGCTAATAATAATGATTACCTTTTACAAGCTTATTTTAATTTTAAAATAAGCATTGTCTTACGTAAAACACACAAATGCTTTTGTTATTCTAATAATTAAAATGTTGGTTGAAGTTACAGACGCTCGTAGAACAATTGGTTCGTTCTTTCTCTAATATGCATGGATAAAAAATTATTTTCAGAATCTCTACAGGTACATTTCTTTTTTTTTTTGTTTTTAAAAACAAAATAGAATATAGAAGACAAAAGAAAAATTGCAATTAGCAATATCGAGTGAAACGAACAAAAAACTGTTGACTATATTTTATAAAATAGAAGTTCCCATAGCCAAATCAACTATTCCTAGGAAATATTGGAGGATAATTATTTGAAAGGTAGGAAGCAAGTACTGTTTACACTAAAAAAATATCTAACAGAGTATAGACAGAAAATACTGTAAAGCGAGAAGAGTTCTTTCAAATTGCTTGATTTTAGGCATCTGAATCAAGAACCTTGTAATTTGGAAGGATCGAAAGAACAAGTGAGAGAGGTATTTAAAGTTAGAAGACTAAAAACAGTTTTTTAATTAAATTTCACTTAAGAGTATCGGTTTTACTGACTTCGTTTTTAATATCTTTGGAACAGCATCACCTGGGCAATTGTTGTTTATGGTATAAACCAGCATTTATTCCTCAATCTTCTTGCCTATACGATTACCTACGATCTAGATTTGGCCGTCCCATAACCAGGTCCGTGTTTAAGTAAAATCTGTGTTCATGGGTCAGAGTGTTTCTATCGTCAAAATCTACTAACTCTCCCAACATTACTTCTTTCAAACTTTCGTCAAGTACCACAAAGGCAAAAACTATGGAATTGAGAAAGATTACTTTTTTTGTCAAATAGATTTATTTATTTATTTATTGTTGCTGATCTCATTGCTTGCAAATTACAAAAACGTCTGTTGAAGAAACTAGGTAGTTTTAAATTTGGAAGGTGTAGTGGCTTCGTTAAATAATCTGATTTTCAATAGAGAATCACATAGAAACTAAAAAGGATGGCGGTAGGTAGTTAAAGTAATTGAAAGAAATGTGAGAAGTTAGTACATAGAGCCTATGTTGACTGTTTGTTAGGTATTTGGCCCGTCCATATGGCTGCTGCTGCTACTACTACTACAACTACTACTTACTATACTATTAATAGATCATAGCAACTGTTACAGTAGTAGCTTGTGGAAAAACGCCATTACGGGGTTTGAAGTGACAACTAAATATGTACCACATTTTGCAAAAGATATGAACCAAATAGTGACCGAAAACAAAAGAAAAACTCATTGATTCTTGAAAACTAAAACAAAGAAATTACAAAGAAAATTAAAAATCTTAGGAACGTTATATACTGAAACTCGATACTGTGATGTAGCTAAGAATGCCAGAATTATACCAAATATCAAAGCATGTCGACATTCTAACTAACATCAATTGTATACCTACTCTAAGAACCGTCAGCATCGTCACCATAGCATTAATTATTTTTGGGTGTATTGACGGTGGCTCAGCAGCTTAATTCAGCAAAGCCTTTGTCAGCGCATGCTAGGTTTCAGCAGAGAACAATTTCCTGAATAACTCTGCAGTTGCTGCAGGTGTCACAAACATTCCTTATGTCCGGCAGCAGTGATCACGATAACATGATGTCAATGAAAAACTCCTGATTGCTGATCTTCACATGCCATGCGATTGCTACTACTGTACACAAGCATTGCACGCAAATTGCACTTGTTTTCTAATTGGATTTTTGATCTAAGGTTAGAAAACTGCTCCCACCACTACTTTTGACAGCACTGATGAATTTTAGCTTGCAATTTAGACGCCAAGTAAAATCCTAAGCAGCTTTTTCAGTGGTATGTAGTTTGTCTATTTGAGCAACCTGCTTAATTAGAATTTCAACTGCCGAACGTTCCTGAATGCTCGCTTTACTTGCCACTCTTCTCAAATTATGCTTCAATCGATCTTCGAATAAGTGCCACATTTATAAGTAAAATATATGTACTAATAGTGACGTTTTTGTAAAAACACGTACTTTTACGCACGCTTACATAAAATAGTGACCAACTGCAAATCTTGCCATTACAATAGAAGCAAAGTTGTCCAGACTTGACAGTTTTGATCACAAAAATCTTCAGAAACATACCCCTTAAGGGTGCCAGCTGCCATTGCATTTTGTTCGTCGAAACATGTAGACAATCTAAGCTTAAGTTGATATGCTAATAATCCACCACGCTTTTTCCTCAACTACTATGTTTATTGTGATACTACATGAGAAATGCATCTTATAATTAGTATATATGGATCTCAAGATTCTTTTGTCAGATATGATTAAATTGAACCTGCGTCGAGTCAGCCAGAAATAAAAGAAGAGAACTAAAGGGCCTCCACAAACGAGATTTTCTACTCGGAAAAGAGCAACTTTTTCTTCTTGTCAGGTACAGAAGCCTATTCTGCCCTTCTTGTCCAGGTGCGTCAAGGAATTATTCGACACGAAGTCTTACGAGATGCTATTACAAAAAACAAAATAAAGAAACTGTAAATAAGTAAAGATCGTTCTGATTGATAGGAAGGTTGCAAAAACGCTAACGCACGATATTTTCATTGTGTACATCAAAGTAAAAATCAAACATTCTTAGATGATTTAGATTCTAGACCTTCTGGTTTAAGTAAGAACAAACAAATCTTACCGAAAAATTGAACATTCATTAAGTCAAACAAGCAAAAAGCAAAAGAAGTTTGAAGAATATAAGACACAATAAAAAAATGCCAAATGATAGTGATAAGGAGGAAAACAGACTATTGAATGTGAGTGATAAAAAGGTAGTAGCGACTGCAAAACAAAAGAAAACTAAATTGGCTGCATCTAAACAATTGCTAAAATATATTAATACAAACAACAAAAGCTTAGTAATCCATGTATTTACGTGAGACGAGAACATTAATTCCAGAAAACAAGAAAGATTTAAACAGCTGAAAAAAAAAACAATTTAAATTTGATACAAAGACAATAAGAGAGAAAAAGAAATAAATTAATTCGACATAACTATTACTGGATTTTTTTATGTTGAAACATTGGACAGTCACTTGTTCTCTTCAATCTCTTTTTTATTGCCATGCTAACTACAACATTTACACATTTTTTTACTTTCTTGTTTTTTTATTGTTTCAGATCTTTAAATTACTTTATTTTAAAACCACGAATGCAATTCATTTAATTTGTAAAAAACCACTAAAAATGCCAAAGAAACAAATTAATAAGACCGATAAGGCAGATTCCGCATTTTTTCGCATATTTCAAGTGTGGTTATATGAAAGGAATGGTCCAAAAAAACAAATACAACAAAGATTGACAGGCCTCACGTTGGCATTTAAATTTAAAGCAAGAAGATCATCATAAAACACTAATCGTGCTTTAGTTTTCAACGCTGTGATCCGACAGGAGGATTTATGTAACACGTGAAGGCTGTTGTTTCTCGCGGTCCATCAGTCACACGAGTAAACACAGTAAATCAGCCCAACAGTTACAGACCAGCCTTCCCAGTTCATAAAGTTTACGCCAGTTTATTTTGTTGGAACTGAATATTCCAAGTTCTCTAACGCGCTTGGATTGTTCGATAATAAACCATGTCAAGTACCGAACCTAAATACACTTGTCGAGGAGAGTATACTTCAAGTACTTTTATTATTGTTGTTGTTTTATGTTTTTGCTTTTCACAGGAAATCTATTAAAAACTATAAGAGTAGAGAAGTAAGAATAAAAAAAGTAAATAAAATAAAAACTCTTCTTATATGGCGCGAAAAGAAAGAAAGTCTAATCCCATGTATGTACGTCTGAAGCCGCATTATATGGCTCTGTATTGTGGGATGACGTGACAAATCCTTGGGGATACGCTGTCTGGAAGAGGCTTATTCCATGTCACATTCACACCGTATTCTACATCTTTTATAGTAGGTAGGCGTCACTTGCTTACTGTTACTTCTAAAGCACACATGAGTAAAATCTTACCCAATCCTTTTTTCGCATAAAAAAGAGAAAGCCTCCTAACGTCCAGTTTGCATCGTGAACTTTGTAATTTTCAAGAATTTTTTAAAAACATATTTGGAAATTTAAAAATTTATATTGCAAAATTTAAAAGCTTATTGAATAGATAAGCGCATTGTTTAAATATTTGTGGTGTGCAATAGACGACAATTAAGAAAGATTTATGATTATGAAGTATTTTATAATATCGTAACGACATAAATTTTATACGGGTTATTAGGTAATAGTAACAAGATTACAATTACGAGGGTCGGTTCCAAAAATTAGGATTATTATAATTTACAGAGTAAAGACGTTTTCGAGAAGTCTTTTTTTTAATACTACACACGCATCTTACAGGACCCAATTATTCTTGGAAATCTTCATAACAAAACAATCACGAAGATAGAAGAGTTTGCTCAACTGAACTAAGATGTCCAAAAGAAAGCCTTTCTTACATAAAAAAATATAGAAAAACTAAATTGGTATGATGGCTGAAGATGATGTTTCTCTCACGCAATCAAATTCTAATTTAACACAATTCCTTTGTCTTCAGTATTTATAAATTGTTGAAAATTTGTAAATTTGATTTGCAAGCAAAACAAGGATTTTTGCTTTTTAGCATTGCCCATTCAATATTGAAACAAAGTTGAAAATATAAATTTTAATCTAAACAAAACTCGAAATCTCGATAAACTCAGATTTACCACGAGTCGGAAAAACACATGTCCAAACTTTTCAGTTTAATGATACTAATTGCTTTTCTGGGCTATTATTAGAAAAGATATAAAGACACGAATAAACAATAACAGGCATTTATTTCTTGAAGTTTCCGAGAACAATGAAAATGAAAAACCACTAAACAGTATTCCATTAGGTTCAGCTGTTTGGCAACCTCTTGGCAACATTATCCCTAGTAGTTAAAACATGAAGGCAGCTTGATAATTAAGGTAAACAAATATTCAGATCGATCAACATTTTTTCATCTGAGTCATTCCTTCAAAATTGTAAATAAATGGAAGCTAGAGGACACCAAATCTGGCGAGTAGTAGCATTCTGAATCTCATTTTGTGCATTTTGACCATTGCAATTGCCAACCTATATAACTATATAGTATATATAACCTTTCCAGCAGATGACAGAGATCTTTATTGGTTACTCTATGTCCACTGTGTTAGACAGTTCTTTAGTCTCGGATGTGTAGTGGAACATTCAAGTTTCACAAATAATTATGAATTCAAAATTCGTTTTGACAAAACATCGATTTGAACAGGTTCGTTTGTTCAGTGTCTTTTCATACCCAAATGTTTGTTTTGCTCTTCATTTCTTCTAGATCTCTCACTTTCAGTCTGTGGTCAGCCAAAACGATTCCTTTGAGCGTTTATTCAACTGTTATCTCATTTGGGAATTCGCTATGGTGTTCGTCTTCACAGCTACTAAGTTTAAATTGGAAATCCGTGGGTGAACAATAGGAAGCTTTAGATTCAGCAGCATTACTATATGATGAACCCGAAGTAGTCAAAGATTTGGAGCGAGATAGTAACGAGTCATTTAAATTTAGTAGAACTTCATTTTCCTTTTCATGACTGGGCAAACAAAGCATTATCAGGCGAGGCAAAATTAAAAATTAATTCTGTCAAATTATGAATTATGATGTATGGTTACTTTCTCTTTAAAACGTTTATTTTGTAACTAAAAACTATTCCGAGCATGAAATCATGTTTTTGCCTAGTTTTCGCTGTGCTCCTGGCTAAGTTCTGTAGTTTCTTTTCTTTTATACATTTAGTAGCTCATGGTTCATCATGGAGTGAAAAACACAAAAGCTTTACGAAGTCTTGTTCTGATATTCTGTTAGTTTCTATCAGTTGGCGATAACATCAAGCGATTCTGGTGAAGGTTAGTAGAAATTGACTTGGACCTTTCTTGATATTTTATCTCGATCACAACGTTTTTCAAAATTATTCTAGGTAATTATTCTGGAAACTGCAAACACTAACAAATATGGCACTACATCAAAATCTATCAAGGACTCATCATCTTGTCTTGTTTGATAGTTTTCATGAGCTTATACAGTTATCTACATTCAAAGTTGCAATCACTATTCTTCCTAATCATCGTTATGATGACAAATGGATTTTAAATAAATATCTCTGACAAAAAAGAGGAATTATAACAGTTTTATCCAATATTTCCATGTCATAAAGATATAAATTCTTTTAAATATTATTAGTTACGCATTTCAACAGTTGTAAAACGGCTTTCAAAAAAATATCAACATTTTCTATAAGTCAAGTTGAAATAATCCACAGGTGAACTTAAAAATTCCATCACAAGTTTATAAATATAAAACTTGAAAAACTATACAATAAATTATAATTATTAATAGAAGCATAGAAAAGGAAAATTTACTACGTGACAAAATTCTTCTTCCTGATTCCTTGATTAGTTTAAAGCTTGAATGTGTCACTCATAAACTCAAACATGTAAATGCTAAGAATCTCTTGTCATTAGAAAGAAGAAAGATTGTACGTATAAGTCAAACAATAAAATTTAAAAATCAAATGTCAGAAGAATTTACACGCCATTATGCACGCACTCTTCTTCATTAAAATACTGAAAAATGCGGCCAGGTATTTTAGTTTTAAGCCTGGCTTACAGCTGAACGTCTTAATCTCGTCATAGATAAGAGTGGTTTAAGTTTCAACCGCAGATTCAGCTAATTTTGTTGAGCTTTTTTATATGTGGAACATCAGGAACGATACTCCATAAATATCTTACTCAACTATTTACACGACAGAAGTTTCCGTACGATTTGTCAAATGAGAAAAAGTATCCCAAGTTTATCTTCGAAAGAAGAGAAAGTCAATTTAAAATTTTCCTAATAATCTTCGCGGAAAAAAGGTTGTTCTGTTTCATTTAACCACAGAAACGACTCATAATAGTTTGAAGTAAAAATATTAACAGCTACCGTTTTCCACAACATAAATGAAATTAATGGTTTGTCGAATTCGTATGGATATGTTAAAAGACGCGTGCATTATCTTGCGTCAGACAATATGGATCTATTTATATTTTCAATTTTTTTGTTGTAAACAGCTATATATAAATGCATGTATAGTTTTTTTACTGACCACAATATCTGTTTCAATATAGCGAACATTAAAGAAAAGACATTCAGCGACGATTAATATAGTGGGAGTTAAAAAATATATGAGACCGTTGTTTCTTTTTGTTTTGTAACATAAAAATTTATGGTTGTACTTTCAAAAGAAATTTTAACAGAAACAGACCGAGGGAATTTATAAACTGCTTAAAATTAAATAAATGAATTTAACTTTTGTTCACGAGAAACAAAAAGCGAAGAAAAAAACGTTTTTCTCATCAAGTCCAAGAAAACTCCTGCTATAAGCAATTGTTCTCGAGTTTTTCAAGAATTCTTTATTTCAGAAAAAAAACACAGGCTACACATATACAGTAGCAACTCATGAATATTTTACTTTCATATTCCTTTTGTGGTCTACCCTTGTAATACAGATAAAACAGAATACAACTTTACACCGTCTTTCAGCACTCGCATGCTCCCCAAGAAACCCTAACCTGACTTTGACAGCGTCTCCTTCTCCGTCAGCGCTCTTTTAATAGCTCAAAGACCAGTGCGAAAGGATCTGGATGAAAAACCAACAAGATTTGCTGAAATACTTGTTTTTATTATCAGTTTTCGCTAAGTTTATTTCCGAAATTCGGAATTGGGAATTGTTGAAATGCTGTCATTTATTTTGATGATATTGTGGATTGATTGTGTTTATAAATGCTAAAAGTGGAATGGCTTTATGGTGATGGATTAAATTTTAATGTTCGTCATTGACGGATTTCTATTTTGAAAGTATTCGAACAGAGAAATCTATAAAACATAAAAGAATTAAATCAACAAGCCTATAATATCGAAATGAACATTAACATTTTGTTTTACCTATAACTACATTTCTTTTGTTTTGTTTTAGGTAGGTAGATAATAAAACAAATCTTTAAAAATTATTTTATTATGAAAGGCTTGAAGATTTATTTGAAAATTGTATTCAAACATGAAAAATAGTGGGTACTAGTTTTACTGATTTTTAATAATAAGAAGGCAAAAGGTGGAAATAAAGAGGAAAAGCACTTCAATTAATTTTTATTAGAGAATTAAGAGTCCAGACAAATAAATGAAAATTATATAAAAGAAGTTTGATTACAACAATTCCAACCTGTATAATAAGTTGCCTATCTTATAAACAAATTGTTGCATTCTTGTAAATATAAATATTAAAATTGCGACTCAGACATTAAACATCTCTTTCAATAGAGAAAAAATTATTTTCTTTTGTTTGCCTTTCCTACCTTGATTTGTTAATAAATCTCACTGATTTGTGATTCTACATCTTACCATTAGAAGATAGAAAGACTTCTTCAATGGTTTAATTAATATCAGATTAAACTAAAGAAGAAAAAGAAAATATAACAGGAATAATAATAATAATAATAATAATAATAATAACAACATAAAAAGTAGGCGTGGCATATAATTTCTTTTCAGCTGTAACTTTAAAGTTCCTTTTTACTCATATGCACTTCAGCTAGTTTCTGCACAAAGGAAAGGTCTGGGAAATGGCAAAGTGAGCTTCCGAGGAAACCATTAGTTTCTAGGAAATAGTTTTAATAGATTTAATTACTAAAACTAATTGATTTCTAAAAAAGTCTTGAAAATAAGATATCGATTTAATTAAGTTTTCATGATTGCATTAAGGTATTAAAAGTGATGGTCACTAGATTTCTATGTATGGAAGATTCTGATATTTTTATATTTTAATAAAAGCTTAATTGAACTAAGATATGAGTTGCAGAGATCTATTAGAAATTAAATAATTCTAAAAGACTTGCAATTCTTGATCAAGTGTCTTAAAGTTGTAAATCGATACATTTAATGTTAGATTTAAAATTAGAAAATTCTTCAAGTAGTTGGAAATTGACATTTGCAACTGGTGGCATTTCCTTGTTGGGCAAATGCATATCATTGATAAGATAGGCATTTACACCACCCTATACATAAGTAAGCTTACATTTGTTTGTTCAATGTTCAACTTACAGAAGGGTTTCATCATGATCTTCTACAGTCTGCCATAAATCAAAAATCAATATATCATTTATTAGATTAACAATGTCTGGCATTTCTTCCAGTGCTTATCAATATGTCTGTAAAGATGCTCAGGTTTCAATGATATTTGGCTTTTTCAATTCTGTATTATCTAAACAAAGTCTTATGCCTTTCCATTTCTTTACAACAACATTAATATGGTACACTATTCTTTTGTTATAATGTTATCTTACAAACAATTTTGCTAGTTATTTATAACATAAACTCTTTTTTGTACTTTGTCCTGTTTTGGTCTTCTATTCTAAATTCCTTCTAAAATTCTTCATTTGTTTCGCTCTCTCCTATTTCCTTGCTTGTTCTGGATCTTAATATTTCCTTCATAGTATCTTTATTGCAAGCCGTAGCAAGACAGACCAGTTTACAAAAACGAAACGCAATGCATGACTATATACAGTAATAGTCTACAGAAAAAAAAAGCATAAATCGTGACCAATGAGTGACAGTTCTCTAAACATAAGATCTTGATAAAACTTCTAAAAGACATCGAAGCATTTGAAAGTTTTAGACAACTTTAAGATTCCTTTCTTAAATCATCTATCATCACTTTTGGTTTAAATAAGAAAGCAGAAAGTGGAGGAAGAGAACGCAAGATTTGTGGATTTTTCTAACTTCAGACAAAAGTTCGTCACTTTGGTGAGTCATATCAAATCTTAAACAACTTTCACCAAGTTAGCCCCTTCTAATGATTTGTAACTTAATGAGTTGGTCTAATGGTAGGCACTAACCAACAGATTGGAAATTCCACTAGATCTGACTTGATTAGTAATTTTCAGACTAATCAAAGGAAAAAAGTAAGAATGCCATCGAATAAACCAAACCAAGTAATGGATATTGGAGTCCCTAATTAAACCAGTAACTCATTTGGTTATCATATTCAACCAAGACAAGTGTTCTGCATTTGTATTGCAGTTACTGACGAGTCTGCTCAAAATATCCGTAACCGCACAAATTGTAGTTTGTCTATTTTTGATTTTTCTTTTCTGGTAAACACTCTCAATGCACTTAAAAGCCAATATAGAACTCGAGATAAGAAATTTGCGTATAAAGATAAATCAGCCCCTGTAAACCGTTAAATAAAAAATTCATTTTGTTTAATTAATTCTTGACTAAATATATCTTACAATTAATTAGCAGGTTGGTAATTCATAGAAAAGTATTGGAAAAGAAAATCTATGCTGTAGTACAGCAATGAAATATGTAAGGGTTTTTCATAACGACGCGACGCGACGTGAGAAAAAATAAAGAAATTTTTAATTCACGCGCAAAATTCACTAATTACAAGTCAGAAAAAATATTAAAAATCGTGTTAGGAAAAATGAACAATACCTATCGTTACAGTCCAAAAAAACAAGGAGCAAGTAAGTGTGTTTTTGAAACGATGTCAAAAAACAGTGCAAAAAAAAGAAGCTCAAGGAGGCAAAGCTCCTGACAAACGTCAGCGTTGGTTAATAACAACAGGCGAATGAACAATATTTGTTTCAGTCTGCGTTAGAAGGAGTGTCGCATGTCAAGCGCGAAATTCTTACTGACAACCACGTGCATCATCCTGCGGGAGACGCAATCCGTTTTAGCGTAGCGTTATTATTGTGGGTACACTCTTGGGATTTGTAGGATTAACAAATCGACTCTTATTCCATGGTGGAAAACAGAATGAACACGAGAACTATTATTATTACTGCTAGGCCGTAAATATAAACGTCTGCTGTAATTGTCTACGAGATAATGATAATTCATTTTCTGCTTTACCACGCATTGTTGGTCGCGATTTGCTCGCTCTTGTGTAACGCTGGAAATTCATTCGTTTCTAATTTATGTAAATTTTTGCCGTTTTAAAACAATTATCTTCGGATACGTTAACTTCATTTATACACACACATATTAGTCGGTGATTTGCGTTACAGGAATTTTCTTGAAAGCAGGAAAGTGCAATTGCAAAACAAGTGTTCCCCATTCTTTTGTTATTAATAAACGTTCGATTATTCGCTGGACATAATTATAAACGAAACAAATGAAGAAAAGTGTTAAATGCATAGTAAAATGTTGTCATTTTTATTATTTTATTACCTCCGGTCTAGATTTAGTTTACATTATTTATTTCTTTTTACTTTTGACATTTCCATTACAAGCTTCATTGATGTAATTTATTCGAGTTGCTTTGAAAGACTCTAGAAACTGTTTTATAACCTGATTAACATTTATTTACTCAAAGTTTAACATGGAAATTATACAGGAATCCAATATCATTTGTTTTTTTCTTCTAACTTAATTTTCTCAAAATTTCTTAAGAAGTTAATTAGAACGATTTATTGTATCACATTTAAGTCTGACATTTCCCAATATAATGGTTTTGTGAAACTTTTTCGTTTATTTTCGATCAAAACAATGAAATTAACTTTTAACAGTCTGGTACACAATTAGGGATTATAAAAACGTTCATTTATTATTTTCATTTAATGAGGGTTTTTTCCGTGCTATAACCTCTAAACAATTACTTGTTTCAAAAACAAAAGCGTATATTTACATTGTTGCCATTGAGATTCTTTTTTGCTACTCATTATTTAAATTAGCTATTGAACTGTCTTTTTGCGTCAGAGTTTGAATATTTTGAATTATCTGGAGTAATTGTAAAATTCCAGAGTATGGTTGCGGTTATTTAGTTAATTTTGCATTAAAACTTAAGACAATATCAAATAGGTATCAGCAGGAAAAAGATGTGTCAGTTTTATCTTTCTTAACTGATAGCTGGGGTAATTGGGGCTGGTTACAAAAAAATTGTTAAACGTCATCAAAAAAATAAGTGAATCCTTGATTTGAATTTTGAAAATTCAATTGCCCTTACACTCAAAATCTAGCTTTGATGTTTCTATGATGCAGTTCAAACTCGTGCAGTGGTTTTGTAAACAAATTGAATCTATCAAAACTATTTATAATTAATAAGTCTGATGAGTCAAAAATGTATTAAAAGCTCAGCAAAGTGTACCAAAACAATGAAACATAAATCTCCAGTTTAGAAACTTTTGGATACGTACTGTAATCACTGAATCAGTCAGAATGATTCCTTCAAGAGTTCTATAGGTTGTGTACCGTTTTCAAATTTAGATAAATGAGATTAATCCCTTATCGGGTCTACGGATGGTAATAATAATAATAATAATAATAATAATAATAAAAAATTTGACATACAGGTAAAAATGCCTTTTTGCAAAAGGCAAAACTATTAAGGAGCAACATCTTTCACACCTGGCAACGGCATTGCTTACCATTACTAATATTCAAGTTCAACTTACATTTTTATCCCTGGGCTGTTATTTTCAACAGCCGAAAGCAGGCAAGCGTCTTTGTAATCCTAATTGCTTAATATTGAGATCTAGTTGAAAGAAAAATTGACTTATTTGGTATTTTTCTTTAATCTCTTCTTGGGAAAAACTGGTTTTTCCATTAGTTTCTTTTGCTGAAATTCTAAAAACCTTCTGAGTGCTTACAAACAGGGCGGACGCAATTACGTGCAAATGAAGGAAACTTCAACTCTATAATAGTAGAGGCACAATTCCGTAGGGATCTTTAAAGATCATTGCTGAAATTGAACCGTGAACAGAAACAGAAATTGGGATTCTCTACTAACAAAACATTGTATACACTTCTCAAAGGCAAAAGAAGAAATCCAAGAATCAGAATTCATAACAAGCCAATACCAAGTCACTGACAACAGATATATGGGTTTACATTGACAGTAACATAAGATACGACCGCCACATCCGTCAAGCAACAAACAACGCCTCGACAACGATGCAGGTCCTAAGACAACAAATCCAGAGTAAGTAGGGTACTCTACCGCGAAAGAAGAAGATGAAAAACATCAGAGGTCTTATTATACTGCCATGGTAAGAATGAGACGAGACCAATAATGGGTTCGTTCTTCCCAAATGCAAAGTACACTGCTCTGCCTCTTCACCGGCCATGGACATTTCAACTTACATCTGCACAAAGTTGGGGAACTCTCTATCCCAGACTGCGACTTCTACCTAAACATGAAAGACGACCCACTGCATCGCATCTTTTACTACCCACAGTTTGCCGAACTTTGGCATCGCTTTCAGGATTACATTCCAGATTGATCACCCATCCCGCAAGAGTTAGCAAGTCCTATCAGCAACGGAAGAGCCAATAGCCAAAGACTTGGTTCAATCATAAAATATTCTGAGCCCAGGTATGTTTACAGCGGGATATTCATTTTAAATTGGAAACCTCACGTTAACCAACCTTCTACCTTTGGTGGCATACCTGTTTCTCGTTTTCAAGAGACTACCTTCATCACTATCTGTATCTGAAGCATTATTTAACCCTATCGAATTTGGTATGTAAAGTAAATAGATATAAAGGGGCCAAAACCAAATATCTGTTGTCCAAGTTTATAATTTTTCATAACAATCTACTAATTACACGTTTAACTGAAGATAAAATCTAAAACCTTCGGACTTGAACAGCGAGATGTGAGATTATCAAACAAAAATATTTAAATAACAAAATTCTAAGAGAAATTCGTTTCAGAAGGTTAAGCAAAAAATCTTTGAAACTACATGAGTAACGATCTCTTGGTGTATTTATTCTATGCTCGTGGACATTTTATGGTATTCAGAATAACTAAACATTTATTAAAACAAAGAGGAAAGAGAAAGATCTATAGGTGTATAATCCTGGGGAAATCATCAAATTCCTTTTACAATTTCTATTTCACCTACAGCAAAAAGCGATAATCAGATATTGCAATAATACAGAGCTACTGAAATAATACACATTAAATCACAGACGGATTACAACTTCAATGCTTTGAACTTCTCACGCACCGTAGAACTCATGGAGGGCGTTGAAACAACCCAAGGGTTCGTTGGGTGTTTTAGTATTGTTTGAATACACTCAATTAGCGAGAAGCATACGGTTGCTGACAACCTTTTGATAGATATTATATGGAAATAAATTTTGAGCGTGAATTTACATAATTTGAATTTTCACAATGACGCATTCTCTTGAAAAAAATTGTTTTGAACGGTTTAAAAATCTATTGGCCTACTTTGATAATGAAATCCTTTAAAATATGCTAAATCTCTCATAAAAAAATTAATCATAATATATAGAGTAGATATTTTCAATTTTTCGTTCAACCCTTATCTATTTCCAGTCAACATTGTTAACAGAAAGGCATTCTTGTAAAGTCAATATTTATTTCCCGATTTCCAATAGGTACCAAAAGGCGTGAAGATATTGAAGTTGGGTACACCATTGTGTATAAAAGCCACCCCTGCATATGAATTATGATTTATGAGGCATAGCGTCATGAGGCGCAACCACTGTTGAGGGTAATTAACTTCACATTTAGGGGTCTTAGAGGGGAAAAATAAATTTATTCATTTTCATATTAAAAAAGTATAAATCGTTTTTTAAACGATTCGTAGCAAATAGAATAATTTTTTTGATAAAATACTATTTTTGTTGTTGTTATTATCTTAATGTTTGTTCTCATTTATTATTTTTGCCTTAAAGTTCAACGAAACATTTCAATGAATTATAATTTATAACATGAAACAAAACAGGGAAATTGTAATATGATTGATAATTTCTCTCTAGATTATAATTGCCGGTATATGCTGCGAAATGAGCGGTTAGCACGAAATAATAATTATAATAATAAGTCAGCAATTGTTATAACTTCCTCTATGTGTCTAAGTGTGTATTATTAAAACCATTGAAGCACTTTAATAAAGAAATTAAAAAAAACCTTTCATCTGTACATACAAAATAAAATATTCTTGTTTAATTAAGAAAGGAAAACAAAAATTTTTAATTCATTCCAGAGGGTTCGATATATGTCGTGATATAACAAGAGAAAACTCTACTAATATTTACAAGGTTTTATTTGTACAATTCTTTGTCCCTTTGATGTCAAGTGGAGAGAGAAAGCGGCATCGGCAGTAGTAACCCCCGCTAATCCTAAAATAACATAATACACATGTGATTGAGTAGTAGTATGGGGTGGGAAAGAAGGGGGTAATGCGGAAGAGAATATAATTCGCCTGGGATCCACTTGTTTATGGCACGTGTCGTGGTTACTCGGACCACCACTGATTACCCTTTATGATGTTCAATTAGTTTGTGATATACTCAATCAAGGTTTGTGTTTATAAAGGAATTATATATGACGATAAGTAGCTTTTATATTACACAAAATAATAATTAGTTTCCAAACGGAAAACATGTTAAAGGTATTAAAATGGAATATTTTCAAAGTTACTTCCTAGTATAACCATTTTTTGATGCTATTTGGTTTATGTGCATAATACACAAATCTAGCTTTTCAGAAATTTATCGAATAATCAAAACAACTCCGAATAAGTCATGCTAAGTAATTGAAGGTTTGTACCCATACGACTAAAAATTGACTAAACGCAACTTTGGAGAGAAGGAATACCTTTTCATACTACCACGTTATCTGATTATCATTATTAAATAGAAATTAAAGGTCTGAAACTTATTTTGGCTTTTATTTCGATGTAAATACAAATATCTGACTGTAAACATTCTAAAATAATATAAAACTTAGATTTCAATATTTTAGATCCGTTTTTCAGTGCTAATTCAAGATTCCAACTTTGCTCGCTATCTTCTTGTAGTATATCAACAATATTCGTTATTTATACATTGTTTAATGTGATTTCTGATAAATGAGTTTTCAAGGTAGGGTAATTTGAGTCTGAAAACTGTAACCACGGGGAAGTAATTGAAGTCGCAATAAAAATCTAGCTCTTGTTTTCTGAACAACAACACAGAAGTCATTGATGTAAATCTAGAATGTAAAATAAAGTAAAACATAATGTGCTCTTAAATCATTTGTTAGGTATACTAGAATACTGAAGTTTTTAAGTTTTGGGATGTTTGTTTTAAAACGAGAAACCACTGGAGAGTTAGAAATTGAAAATACCAAGAATATCAACATTTAAAGGATAGGCATAACAAAGGATTATTAAGGTGTACAAGAGAGAAAATTAGCACCCAAATAGGCCGAAGATACCTAGAATCAAAAATTATATTAAAACAATATGTAAAAGGTAAATGAAGATGACCCTAAAAGTCCTGACTTTTGTCATCGTAAAAATTAAAAGTCGAGTTGTGTGACGTTTAATTTAATGTCATGACTTCAGTGTCACGGAATAAAAATTTTTTGATTTTTCGTGACATTTTTGAAGTCAGCTACAACCACCTAACTTGACGCCATTTTGAACAGTAACAAAATGCCGTGACATTGAATTGTGTGAAAATATCCACAAAAAAGTGTCACACTGTCGTGACATCAAATGCCATGACTTTTAATGTCACGTGAAAACGAACCTTAGATATCTTTGTGACTTTATGTTTCTTCTTCAGTCCAGGAACCTCACTATTAGTATGTTACTCATTTTACGGATTATTCTCGTTTATTATTGGAATGCGATCAAGTTGTCTGCTCATATGGAGAATGCACGTTCAGAAATTACCACTTCACTGAGCAGCCTCACTCAGTCAATTAGACTTGGTAAGGTGGTAGGTAATGAATCAAAACGCAATAAATGAGTTTTCATCTTTAGACGATATTAAACAGTAAAACATTAGGGATTATCGTTACTATTCGCGAAGTCGAAGAGTGTGATATTGATTGCCTTCGCTTGATATCTCCATTTCCCGCTTGCCGATTTAGAACTTGACCGGTTTTTGATTTACGTTCATATCATGACATGCACAGCTAAAGAATTGCACTGAAAGACTATCAGTGGAACTAAAAAATTTGCAAAATGACACTTTGGGAGCAGACGCGTACAGATACTATATATTTGAATATATGAAAAGAATTGTTGTCAATAGATGTGCAAAAAGATCAAAACATGCAATATATAAAACAAAACAAAAAGGAGTAGACTTGGCATAATTGCCTCATTGGTGGGGCTCAGCCACATCTGGGGTCATTTTCTAGATGTGGATCTGCAAACCAGAAAGAGAAAACAGTTGAAAAATGCATAGAAACTTTTTCTATTGTGCATTTTTAGATCGAATAGTCAAGAAAGTCACTGTCCATCAAAGTAGGTTTCCCATGCACCACAGCAAACTAGGCCCATACATAGTTACATGGCCAAATAAAAAAACCTCAAAACCAAATAAAACCCATAAAGAAGTAAAAGAATCGCTGATTATGTATCTAGTAACTCAGAGGCAACAATAAAAAAAAATCGTCTAATGAAGATGCTCATGAATATTCATCATTTGAGCAAACAAGAAAGGAGAAGATGCAAGTCCTGATAGAAAAATTACATAGGTCTAAGGAAAATTGTCTGTTAACTTTTGGTTTATTAGTAGAAAACGTCGAAGATTAGTTAATGGTACAGATTCATCTACAAGATCAAATTATAGTTAAATTCATTTTTAAACTTCAAAAATTTGGCTATTCAGATTTGAATTGAACTAGAAGAATATGTGAATGCTCTATAAGAGATTAATGAAGAAAAGACAAAAACAGATTGAGAAAATTTCTTAAATTCATTGAGATTTCGAAAACACTTTGAAAAATGTCTTCAGAAATATAAATCTTCCTGGCAAAGACAATTGAAAAAGATGAGAACATATTGCCCATTATTTTCACACAACAAAAGAAACCGCGCATCTATCTGTCATCAGTATACCGTGTAATATCAACCGCACGATAAAATGATGCATAAAAACCGAATTTATGTTTAAGTTTCTAAAACATTTACGATGGCGTTTTAGACAAAAGTTACATAATTACAAAAAGGTTTTAAGGTGTTAAAAAAATTTTTATGTTCGTGGGAAACTCTTAATTAAGTTTGACAAAAGTTTTCACATTGTTCAAGATTAATAGTATAACCGTAAAATTAAGTTAACACTTCTAACAACAGGAGCCAAAAATTTTAGCATTTCAAATTTAGTTTCTGTCATTTCTGTCGTTTGTTATTTACGCTTGAGTACTGATGATTAATTTGTTTTTAACAAAAATTAACAAGGGGCTATTTATGACTTTTTATTGTTTCGATATTTCGGGTGATAATAATAAAACGGTACAAAGGAATAATAAATCGTTGTGGAAAAGCCGTGACTCAAGAAAAATATATGAATTCAAGTTAACGAATATAATAAAAAATATTTTTAACAATTCTCTTATTATTGTCTTTATTATCATCAATACCACATTGTTAAACAAAATATATTTGAACCATTTAAAATTTTATTGTCTTCGAGAAATAAACAACTTTTTTGTTATATAGATATAAAATGATTTATTATTATTATTATAATAAACAGAGGATCGAAAAACGATACAACACACAATGATTTAATTAAGTATAATTTAGGCTGGGTCTTTGAACTTTTATTATTCTACATGATGATAACTATTGAGTCCATTGTTGTTATAAAATAAATAAATTCTGATTTGTTATAATTTTCAATTTATCAACTACACAATAAGAAAAGTTGAATAGCGGAAATTAATGTAATATTGCCGGATGTTTACTAAATATCCAACTACATTACATACATACGTTTTAGTCCAGTCAATCATTCAATATTTTCTCTAACGTAAGTGGTTAAGTGAATGAACTATACACAACTTTTAAGACAATTCTCTAGAAAAACAAACGTCCGAGCATTCTAAACTAATTACGTTCATAATCCATCATCAACGTCAACGCAATTTTACTTTTAGAATTTTTAGGCCAAAATTCTTAAATATTTCCTGTCAGAAAGTTCCACTTATTATTATTGTTACAGTTTCATATGATACTTTTGTCACACCTACATTTATCATAAATTTATTTTTAAAAAGCCAGAAATATTCTTTTTACAATGAAATCCTAATGTCCGACCTTTTTTCAAATTATCTTGGCTTTTATATTAATTAGATCTTTTCCATTTTTTTCTTTAATAAAACCTGCTATGAATACTAGAGAATATTTTTTGTAAAATTTCTTTTGAAAGAATCATGAATATTAATCTTTTTTTGTAGATCACTGTAGCAAAAAAATTAGAATCTAAATTTAAATTACAAAAAAATCTCCACCCACTCAAAATTTTTCCCTTAAAAGCCAACAATATTATAATAAAAAGTTGTTAGAAAATAAAAGAAATCTTCAAGTATATATCACGCAAACGCTTTCATTTAAAAATAATATCTGAAATCTCAACAAAATAAAAGCTGCAGAGAAAAGAAAAAAAAACTCCTGAAAAACACTCAAAAAAGCTCCGACTCTGACGTCGTTTGCCAAGCAATACAATTATACCAAAAGTGGTGTAGAACCGAATCGAATCATACGCCCAACGGAACATATTATTGCACCAAGTGCGTATTATTTTATAAGAGAGCAGTTTGTTTAAAATCCAACAATATAGCTTTTCATGTTTCATCGAGCGTCCTGTTAACGCTGTTTATATTAAAAGATTATTCAGTTGGACGTCGTCGTTCGTTTCAAATTAATTGGAAGAGAGAAAGGAAAAAAATTATCACAACTTATGATTTCACTTTGATTGTTGGATATAAGATGATTTTATAAATTGCGATTTAGGGGTTGTTTTATAAAGCGGTAATTAATAAGGTTTGTAAAAAAATTATTTCAGGGCCTACTATGAATTTCTGTGGTCTTTTAATTGCGTTTGACGAAACGTAATTAAAGTGCCCACTTTGTCTTATTTCTTTTAATATTCCTATGTAGTTTTGGGTATTGCTAAATTACCAAAAAAAAAATTTTATAATAATCTAATAACAATCTTAAACCAATGATATTCTACTTTTTTGAAAAGACGTAATTCAGATTGAAAAATCATAGATTTGTCTGCAAAATAAAGAAAACTAGAAGTTTGACACTTGTTTGATTTGTATATGAAAAAAGATTCATAAAATAATTATTCTGATTGAACCAAGACTGTTGAGAGAAAAAGAACGAAAAGTTTGAAAGAAATCAAAACAACTCAATTGGGCATGTTTACATGCATAGTAATGATGGTCTATTTTGCCATTAACTTCAGCGTGCTGTAGCGTATATGACAGGAAACATTTAAGTTAGTCCTGGCCAAACTGAAGCTAGGGTATGAATCAAGAAAAATCAAAATGTTTTTGTAATTGAAAAAGATCCAGCCTATAAATTAAAATTTAGAAAACAAACTAAAACAAGAATAACGTGCACATTCAGAAAGCATATATATCTGTAAAACAGCTTTTCAATGCAATATTTTCTTTGGTTTGTAACATTCCACAAGAGATAGAAAACTGAGACAATGGTAAGCCTGTTTTGGGCGCCGAACAAATTATTCTTGTTAGTTTGTCATTACAATTTCTCAGTGTTGTACAAATTAAAGGAAATCAATTAGAGAAGCAGTTTTTACATTTAAAAAAAACTTGCTGAGGGACCATCAACAAAGCCTGATTTCTGAGCATAAGAAAGCTTTTGGACTTACGCAAAAACACACCTACAATAAGTACTACATTCATTGAACTAAATCTGATTTCACATGAAGCCAACAACAGCCCAAATAACTCACAGTCTGAGAACCGTACCTAAAGATCTCTGTTATGCGCAGTTATAAACTTTATAGACGAGCTTTGATTCACGGTTTCCTTCAACTATGTACTGTGGAGGTATTCCAACCCTCGGTAGCGATTTTTAACGTTAATTCAGGCTTATAGTTGCCTAGCTTGGCTTCGACAAAAAGATTTTATTGAAACATCTTCTTGAAGAAATCTGCAAGAAGGATTTGCAGAAGTTTTAAGCCTTTGGGCAATATTGCCTATACGTCTCCACTCTCAGTTTTTGGTATTAGAAGCAAGCTGATAGTTAACAGAATTTAGGTTCGATAGTACCAGAGGCTGTCTTAGTAGGTTATAGTTAGTGTGTCTCATCACAGCGTCAGCGTTACAGCATATGAAATACACAAAAGCATCTTGCATTTCCCAAAATTAAAAAAAAAGTTATTTTAGGCTCAGGCTTACTACTAAAGTATCAATTGATACAAGGTAGACGATGAGTAATGTGGTCTAAGTGCTGTTCTACAAACCATGTGGTCACATCCACAATAACAGTTTCTTGCTGGACAGTTGGGCTGAGTTCAAATATACCTAATCAAATTAAGTTTTTCTAGATACGTATAATGAGCATCTGCAAGTTGTGGGAAAGCGATGTTTATAATTGAGAAGAATTCGAGTCATTAACTCGCGTCAAACAGACTTTCGATCGTCAGCGACCAAGCGCCATCCGTCCAGTACCAAACTTAGGTATAGTAATGTCTTTAGTTAGACAATGACAGTTGTTGCAGTTACACGTTAAAAATCACTACCGAGGGTTGGAATACCTCCATAGTACATAGTTGAAGGAAACCGCGACTCAAAGCTCAGCTATAAAACACACGCACAAACAAACAAGCAAACCGCTTTGGTGTTTCTGTAGAAATCAAATAATGAAGTAATATAAATGGACTGAAGATGGACGCCGATATTGCGACTTTGCTGAATTCTATACGTAAAGCAACTCTAGTGTCAAGTAGTGTGTTTCAGAAGAAGATACGACAATTTTGCATTACATGTGTAAAAAAAAATGTTACCATAAACATCATGGATAGGTTAGGGCATTGTATAATGACAAAATTCGTTCGCATATTTGATACCTCGAACGTCAGAACTAAATTGTTTTCTACTCGAAAGTTCTTGCTAATATATTTGATAAGCCCAAGGGGGCCAAAATTGCTCACCAATCAATACAATTTCATAAAGTTGCCAAAAATAAAATGAAGACCTCAGCAAAGACTATATAAACAGGTAAAAATTTCCAAAAACTACCAATTGTAGCATTTTTAGACATCTATACTGTAAAGCACCAGTTGCAAAACTGTAGCTATTACCCATCAGTAGCAACATTAAAAGTGTCTGCTAATGTAGCATTATAGAAACAAAAATAGAAACTTTAAGGGTAGTGGTCCAGAAAGACAGATCAAAAAAGAACATCATAGAAAAAAGTTTTCAGAAACGCCAGTAGCCAATAATGCTACTGAAAGAAATCATCAAATTAACATCTGAAATCAAGTAGAATCAAGCTATTTTAACTATTGCATTTTTGATGTAAATTGTAAAACAATTTCTAAATTTCATGGCATACTATTTTCCGACAATAAATAATCATCGAATCTCTAAGCTATTAGTTTATTGATGCTCTAGTAGCTTGACATGTTTATTTGTTCAAAATCCTACGCGATTTACTACGAGAATCTGTGTGCAAAGCGATCGTCTTTTCGTTGCATTATATTATAGTAAACAAAACAAGGTGGGATTATTAGTATTACAAAAGGGTTTATACTACATTTCATACCATTTAAAATAAAATAGAAAAATAAAAGAAATTCTTTTTATAAAAAATTATGCAATTGAAACAAACAAGATCTATGCAGTTATGTTAAAAATTCAAAAATCTTGTTTGCGTTTGCAGAAATGAAATAAGAAAAATGCACGTGTAGATATGCTATAATATACCGGTGCAGTGTTAATGCAATATAATTATACAGCACACTTGTCATCAGAAGTACGTAATAGTGATGATTGCTGTATTTTCGTAACGAGAATCTTCTGCGTGTTCTCCAATTTATGAGGAATTTGACTTCTGTATATAGCAATATATAAAAGTTATTTTTTAAAAGTATTTGTTATTATTATAGCAGTATATTTTCAAAATTATTATAATTCTTGTTTTGAAAACCTGAAAAAAATGTGTATACAATTTCTGAATGTCAACGTTGTTTTATTTTCAGATTTTCAAAGTATTTATAGACGATTTTGACGTTACAACTAGTGGATTTAATATGTCCTTGCAACAATCAAGGTTTTCCCAATGATACAGATAGACAGTAATAATTGTTTTTACTGGATTGGAGTTACTTCTGTGTCTAGTTTATTTTTAGGTGAATGCTTAGTTAACCTTAATTCTATGTAGCTGATAAAGCAAAAACATCAAAAAGCATCCTATTGTTTTTTCAAGAGATTTTTATGCTGGAAATATAATGTCAATTTCTGAAAATCTGAAGATAAAAAGAACTAGCTATCAAAATAATTTTTTTAATACGTTACCACTTCTTGGTATTTCGTTTTTATTAATTTTTCAAGAGATACAAATAAATAAATTTTATTTTTAACTCTTCTTTGTAAATACTTTATAATTAAATTTTTACCTTTATTTATTTTCTTAACGATTTCCTGTTACGCTTTTTTTTAATGGTTTTTTACATTTTCCAGAAATTATTAGTCAGGTAAATGATTGTATAAGTTTCTTTAACAGACCTCAAAGAAATATGCGTAAAAATATATTGGAACAGTTTTCAATTTATAATTTTAGTATAATTAGTAGCAAAAGCGTTTATTTCAAAAAATGTTGCCTTTCTCAGTTTATTTAAATAGATTCTTATAATAGGATCATAGGTAATCACAGTTTAACTTTACAATTTTATTTATTTCAATCAGCATTATTCATGGAATGTTCACTATAAGGAAATCTGATCAAATTTGTTCAAAAAGACAAAAATTACCAGAGAAAAGAAAGGTAGTAGAGAGAAAAATTCTTGCAATAAGTCTTCAAAATTGAAATTCTCATAGTTCGTCAGAAAGTTTTCAAGAGGTGGTTTTTCTGTGAACATAGATAAAAGCAGAGTTGCATTAAAACTCAATCGGCAGCGATAGAATTGAACATAATCACTGATCATACATTATCAATGGAATCTTCGGTTCAGTATGGCAACTAAATATCTTATTATTTAGAAGATAAGGCTTTGCCAAAAAAGTTTAAAAATGCACCTATGTGTAATCAAATAAAAGGCAATGCCATAAGCGACAAACCAAATAAAAAACTGCCAGCAGATTGAAAAATGGAAAAACATTAAGGTTTATTGAAGTCCGTCCTAAAGAGAGCATAGAGTATAGTATTGGCCACAGTTTTATTGTACAATAAATAGACAGGTTATATATCAATCAGATATGAACAGTCTTCCAGAAAAGCAAAACAATCTTATCAAATACAATGGGATTAGTTTTTCGTGGATCTGTTTTGTCAAAGAAATCATAATTACTCTAATCAGTTATTTACTCATTGGACTTGTCTTCAAATTTTCAACACCTATATAGAATTAATGTTACTATTTATTACTGATCTAATCTCAATAGAATGTAATCGAATTTTGGAATGGTCAAGATAAACGTTGATCAAAAACAGAAGATTAATTTTGATTCATTAGGCAAAGTTTCATAGTGGTGTTACAGTTACTTTTAATCGATATGTTAGACGCAAACTTTGAAATCGTTCATTGAGCAAAAAGACTGACCGCTTTCTGAGTTACGTAAAACATTCAGCAAACAAGCACAATACGCTCTGGACGATTCAAAACTACCAAAACGCGAGATACGTGTCGTGATTACTTAAAAAACGTTCACAACGCATTCTGGAAGTTCACAAGTCACAAAGCGTTTTGGGTTTTATCTAAAAATCCAAACATCGCTGACGACAGTTTGAACGAAGCTGAACAAATGCTTTTCATGTCGAACTCAAAGCTTGCTCCAGTTGAAATAGAAAAAAGTGTCCTGGTTCGAGTAGTTGATATCAATCAAGGACCTCTGGCGTCTTGGAACGTCTTAGCCGTTATTTGGACATCAATACTTTTGGACAGTAGTAGAGATAGCACTTTACAAAAAATTCCATCAATCTTGCATATATTCCTTTAACGATGCAAAATTTTGTTTTGTGGGTGCTTTACATAACTCAAAATGCGTATTGGTCTGTTTCTTCGCTTAATGAGCGTCTAACAAACATACCAACGTTAGCATGCCAAAAAGTGCTGAAACTGAACACTTCAGCTCCTGGTGCTAAAACTACATCGAAGATTTGGAGTTTCAAGTGTAATTACCTACCTTACAGTCTCGAACTAGACTTTCAAACTTCCTTTTTCTCTACATGGCAAAATAAACAAACAATTTTTTCTCTTCCAGAAGTCTTTCTTCTGTACCTTAAGATTATTTGAACGCTTGTCGAACTTTACCATCCCATAAAGTAATCCTGCAGATCTTTGATTAGTCGGATGATTTTTCAGGTTAATTTTTATTCTTCTATTTCTAGTCTACCCTACATCCTGATCGTAGGCTTATGTACAAACTCAATCCTATAACGGCATTTTCCTAAAGCTGCCAAATCTTTAAATACGAAACTACAAATCGGATACTTAGTAAAGATTCTGCAAACACTTTGTCTTTTTTAAAAATGTCCCAAAGAATATAAGCTTTAAGTCCCCAAAAAGAGTAGATCAACTACTGGACAAAGATATTAAAAAAGTGCATCAGATTATCACAACAGAAGATACCTGCAGCATCCTTAGTGTTTTTCAGAATTCATACCAAGGCATTTTCGTGAATAAATCTAACTTGACTTAGAGAAATATTAAATTCAGAACAACAGGGACTTTTCTCAAAGTCATTATTCGTGAGGACGGTGAGGTTGGAACTCGGGGAGTTATAGAAAATCTAAACAAAATTGCAAAAAATACAAAACGAATTATATTAAGAATCTAGTTCCAATGATAATTGTTCCAATAAAAGAATAA
Organism: Ignelater luminosus; assembly: GCA_011009095.1. Lineage (NCBI taxonomy): Eukaryota > Metazoa > Arthropoda > Insecta > Coleoptera > Elateridae > Ignelater > Ignelater luminosus. The sequence goes on from VTPC01089975.1 coordinate 136,699, forward strand.
GTGCTGTCCAAAAAGGATTATCTACAAAATCAGCAATAGCGACGCCTCTTCTTTTTTTAAAATACTTTCTGCTCCAGTTAAGACTTTCATTTAAATATCTAAGAGCTAGAAACGATATGGTATTAACGAAATAAGAAAACTTGTAAGTTCTATTCTATTAAAGTGGATTAGAAATCACAAAAAGTGTCCGAACACTTTCATGTAGGGGAATATCTTGGGTATGTACATATCAATCCTTCGTGTAGGCTCCAATCAGGAATCGAACCCTTATCATAAGTTTGTATTTAAAAGATTTGATTTGCATATATTACTATTTAGGTGAAGAAGAAATAGTCTATACTTCACGCTTATGTATAGAAATTAATAATATGTGCCCAACGACAGATCCTTGAGAAACTCCAATTGCTGTGAAACATTAATTCCACTTAATCCAATATAATCATTTTAAAAAAATTGATTGTTTACTTTGTAAGTTATTAATTTTATTTTAAATCTCCCTCGTATATCTTTTTGTGTACACCAAAAATATAAATTTCTTCAGTTTTAGATTTTAAAAGAGTAAAAGAGTAACATAAACTTTGTATACTACTGTAAGAATTGTAGAAAGTTACTGTGATTCTGATTATATTCATAAAAGTAAAATTCTAAATTCAGTGAAACTACCACATTTATAAAAGTGTAAAATTGTTTTAGACGTTTGTAGTTTTTTTGGGGGGAATAAGTAGAATAAAGTGGAATTATGAGAAGAATATCTAAAAAGTCATTGATTTTTAAAGTTGAGAGCTTTCAAGTTGCAATTCGCGCGTCATATATCTTTTACCCGAGATGGCGACACGGTCTGCCGCAGGATGAAGCATAACTTCCGAGCTAAATCCATCAGCAAAGCTTCTGTAAGTTAAATTAGTAGAAAAGAAACGACAATTGTTAATTATTTCTTGTAGGTGATGAATCTAACATATGTTGTCTGCATGGAACAATTGAGCTGTTCAATTTCAATTTGTCTGATTGCCGACATAATGAATCTTTGTCGAAATCAGCTTAACTAACGCTGAAGTGATCAATCATTGTGTCGCGGGTGCCACGTAGAACAAGCACCTGGTGGTTATTTCTAGTAAAAAAGCGGCGAGTTTATTTTATTTCGCGTTTTTGTGTATGTATTTTTCGTTAGATCTCTGTACTCCCCTAATTATAGACGAACCACGGCCTCGGGCAAATAGATTACGTCACAAGTGTTATTTTTGATATTATCCCTCTAAAAATATAACCGAGATCTATTAAAACATATTCTTGGTGCTAAAGACGGAACTGCTCAAAATTGTGCCAATTATTGACGTTGGTTGATTACGTTTTCGAAACACAATTTTTATGACTCAAAATTTTATTACTTTTTTTTAAAGCTTTGAGACTCCTTGTTATTTTCAAGACATTTAAAACTGGATAAATAGGTCTTAATCTCCACCGCGTTAATCTCCTAGTCGCATTCTTTCCTTTCAATTTATACGCACAGACATCGTGCGTAATTGTCTTCCGCATGGTTTGCTTTAACTGTTTTTACTATTACACATTACGAGCTGTTGTAATAATAATTACAATTAAAATGATAATGAACGATTGAGACATTTAATGTTAAGTTTCACCACGCGTTTCAGCCGCACTAAAAGTTGAAGCTTTTCGTACAGTTGATAGTTGTCGCGAGTATTAAAATAACTACAAAATAAAAGAGTCCGACATAATGAAGATGACATTTCAGGAATGTCATTGAAAAGACGTTTCTTGAACACACTGGAGTCCACACAAACTCCACAGCTGTGATATTCATTCACATTAAGCGGATAAAATTAGAATCTGTCCTCCTGCATTAGAATATTGCACTTTTGAACCAAATTATTTACCAGATTATCTTGTGTAAAACGAATTTATGCAATTCAGAAAATCAAGGCTTACTAGATGTGCACGTTTTCAAGAAACAAACTTCAATTTTGTTGTTCTAACTAATTTTTTCGAGATAAATGTTATGCATTTTATTATTAAAGATAATTATTGTTAAGCAAATTATTTTTTAAACACTGATACAAACTAGATAATACGCTTAAAAACAGCTAAAGAATTTTTACGTTCGAACGCACTGACCTATGATAATTACTGGACTATTTCCAGATTTTCAAGCAACACTTCGCTCGTTTAGTAATACAGGCACGAAGGCTAAAATTTCAACAGCATCATAGTTTACTAACGTCGAAGCTTGAAGGAAAAAAATATTTTTAGTTGATTATTGGGGAAATTTTATTACAATCTACGTAAAACCTAGAGATAGGACAAAATGGAAGCCAGAAATCATAAATAATAAGAAGGAGATTCACATCCTTTCTTCTTATCTTTATTGTTATGATTATTGTTTCTCTTGATTATTAAGAAATTCCAAACATCATAACTATTATAGTTTTCCAGTTATTTTAAGGTGATGAGAGATTCACTTTAAGTGTCTATTTTGGTTTAGAATATGATAGAGCATTAATTATTTTCCTCAAAATCTTTATTGTTTATCGACTTATGGGAGCCAGTTAATGATAATGCGTGTTTTAAATAATAAAAGCATCTTATGCAAAGGTCATAAAATTTAATAAAACATTGATGCGCTATAAAGTGAATTGTGATTAAACGTTCTGGGTATTTATAGAATAATCTGTTCATTAGAAATTTAAAGCTTGGATTTTCTAAGATTTTTTCTGAAGATTAATTTTATTTTTTTTAGATAAAAGGCTTCTTGGAATTATACAACTGTTTAGGATTATATCGCAAACAATCTTATTTAGTTTTCTACATCCTTGATTTTCATATTTAATGGGACACGGCAGATTTCATCCAAATAATACATATGATGTGAAATCCAACAGCAGAATTCTGATTTAGAACTATCACTATTAGCAGCCTTTGATAACATGCTTCCTGCGAATTTTAACAATCAAATAGAGTAAAGATTTTCAGATGAAGTGCCAAAAAGCGAGTTGAGATAAAATCTAAGAGTTGAAAGCGTGCAAGAAGTCAAACCAATGATTTATTACTATATCACATAAATCTAACACGTCAAGCATTAATTTCTTGTAATGCAACATATCCTATTTTTCTTGCTTTCGTGTTGGGATACTGACCAACGAATAAAATCATTAAATGGGCCTCCAACCAATAATTCACATTTGAAAAGGATTTCAAGAAGAAGATTCAAAGATAAAGTTTAACTTTATAAATTTTTTGATATCAGTACAGATTGTCTGCAAAATAGTTTTTCATCAGTATCTATTCTTAGATCTACTTTATACGGGAGGTGACTCATCAAGTCGCAAATCTTTGAGCAGAAGAAGCTTGGTGAGAGTTGCTTAAAGCTTGTAAAAGTAGAGAATCCGTTGGTCCGCGTTTATAACAAATTCTCCTGCAAAAACAGTTTAAATAGGATTGACAGTCTGCGAGATTCAAGAGCAGAACAGAGCCAGAGGCCACAACAAGACGAATAGAAACGGACTAAGACCAAAGACAATGGGTCGAGTCGCGGTAACCGAAAACTGAAAAAAATAGATTATGGTAGTCAGGATTAATTCCCATTGATATGAAGATCTCGGCAGTACAGTTTTTAGCCCTAAATCGCATTGTAGGTATTTATTGAAAGCTGTGTGCACAAAGTAATAAAAATTATTCTTTTGCCTCTACCCATATCTACTGAGATCCTTGGTTTGAACAATAAAAACTGCTAACTGCATTTACTGATATGTGATCGACTGTAGAAACAGCGTAATTTGCTTCCCAAAAAATTTGCCTTTAAATCTACTAAATTAGTCTTATTGAAGACATACTATGACTACACGTCAATAAAATCCAGTAAACATATCTGATTAAAAAGTATTTATTGCTCACGTTATGTCTATGTTACAGAAAGCTTCAAATACGTTTTGATATCAAAATTAAACAACAACCCTTAATATTATATTTCGGCTAAATTGACCACAATTGTATCTAAATGATCGATATCTTTATACCAGCGTGTATTTGTTCTGTCTAGCAGGATTCTCTTTTTATAAATTAGAATCCCAGCTGCCGGGACCTTCAAGAGTGAGCAAAAACTTGTAAAATTGCAGACGTCGTGATTACAACACTGAAGAAAAAGCTGTCACGTACTGTAATTGTAATCACACTGTATTGTTTTTGGACCTGTCCTCTTTAAATAGCCCACAGACAAACTAATTCCCGGTAAGTCCCATTGGGACAATCAAACTTTCTATGTGATGCAAAATAAATACAGCAACTATACCATTCTTACGACGCTATTTGCCATTAGGAACAGATTACTGCGAGTTAATTGCTTCTATTGCTTAATTATCAGATGTGATTATAGCGACAATCTAGAAAAACTAAATTGTTACAAGAAATCTTCAATCTTAGATTGTAACGTCCAAATAACATTAAGAATCAAGCTATAGTAAGTAATGAGAATTACAAGTTTCAATAAATAGTTTTAGATTTTGACAAAATTAAGGATATTAGGGTTTGCGTTCTAACAATAGACAAGTTAAGGTTAGAAAAATAGTTGCAAGCAAAAGTCTGTGGGATTATACAATCTCTTTAGCTGCCAATGAGGAAACTTGCAAATGTTCCACCCACTATACAACCTAGATAAGTTTTAGTTGGCACCTTTCGACTTGCAATTGTTAGGAACAATAAAGAAAAATAAAATGGAAGCTAAATATAACATGTAAGAGATACTAAAAATGTGCTGACAATGAGGTTGCGGGGTAAAACACATTAGGACAGACTCTGTATTGTGTTTTCCTGGTCATGCCAAAATTGGGATTGAAAGATTCCATTATATCATAAACATACAATGTCCTCTTCTTATCACATTTGCATGAATTGTCTATTGTTTGCATCAAGATATTTCAAAACGTATTAGAACAAAAAAGGTTTTTCTCGGGTACAGGTCCGTATTTACCGCTTTGTTAAGTAATGAAGCTTCATCAACGTCAATAGCCTCCTCTAGCAATTTATCAATATTTCATTTTAAATTCAAATACATCATAGGATTAATGTGTAGCGATCAAAACAAAACGGTTAGATTCCAAACTCCATATAAGTATACGAATAGAAAATCGACAGATGGATTCTTTGAATGTTGAAATCCCTAGTAGAAATGTAACTTCGAAATATTTCAGTACGTGTCTGAAACTAGATACAATGTTAAGTGTAATTTATTAATTTTGTAGGATAACGAAGTAGCATGATTGGTTTCAAACTGGTTTCAGCTTCTTGCCTGTGAGGCAGTCAATGCCCTGGAATATTATTTAATTCCAACATTCTGTATTTAAATGATCTGACAAGTGCAGTTTGCTTTTCTCATTGCTTTTCGATTTTTTATCTTGTAGTGTACCTTTAATCTGCATATTTGTAACAAATTCATGTCATTTATTGTGTTACAAGATCGTTTAAAACTGTACGCCGAGCTTTATTTATTATTAATACAATTAGAAGTTGTTTTTATTCATACTCTAAAGGTAGCTAACCTTACATTAATGCAGATCCAATAAAACAATTTATTTTGCATTTTAATCAAGAATAATGAATATTATTGGTATTAATATAACTGTTATGATTAATTTTCAATAATTAATTCAGTGTTGTAATTGAACGGTTAAAACTTGCTCTTAATTTACTTAATTTATTTATTATTTATCAACCTACAAACAAACAAGAATAACTTAACGCTTGCAAAAACAATTAAAAAAATCTATTCTAGCAAAGCAGTATAAAACGAGTTCAGAAGATAGATACCTTCTCTGAAAACGAGATGACATTTGTACCTTTTTAGCCGCGTGTTTAAAAACTGCGACATGTCGATTAACACATTTTCAGTCTCCCTATATTTTTTAACACATTTCACCCTTTAGCAGACAAAACATCCTTTTTACTGATTTTACAGTTTTTTTCCAAGTCAGTCAACACGTCTTTTGGTTCAAAAACGCAGACGCTTCAGCAGATGTGTGTTTAGGAAGAAAAAAAAGTTATTTGTTCGTAGGCATGTGGAAGGTAAAATCGGTTTGTTATTATTCATAGTTAAAAAATGAAGAATGTGAACCGGATGCGGCGTAATCTGTGAAAGATGTGCCTTATCACGTCTGAAGGGGTTGTTAAGAGACGTTCTTTCTTTATTATTTTTTTATTCACCTTTTTGACTATTCCCAACCCCCTCGGTTTATAAGAACGCAACGGATATGAAATCTGAAACAAAACATTACTTTTTTGAAGTGCCAAAAAATTCGTGGCGACATTAAGTAAGACAAAACAAGCGAACGGCTTTCAGGAAGTGTTTTAATTTTAAATGAAAAATGGATAGGCGTGCTTACAGCATGTAAAATAGCACGCTAAACGATCGAAATACTGGATAATATTTATATTTTCCTCAGTTAATACTCTATACTAAATTCAATTTCACGTGCGATTGCTTTAAATCGCGCCACATGGGCTTGGAAAATATAAACGACATTACAATATGCGGGCTATTTTGGGCAAAACGGAGGAGAAGCACAAATTAGAAGCGTAAATAAAAATTTTAATATATCGCTACCCATAAAACACGTTGAGCCAGGAGAAGCAGCAATAAAAGAAATAATAGCGAATTTCAACGCACTCTACGACGTGTAAACAACACATTCATATACATTCTTCAATTAAGAGTGCTCCAGATGCCAAAAATAACAAGATTTGTCAAGAAAACATTTTATTTTATAGGCCCGCACGATGTCTTGTTGATTTCGCTTTCAATTTAATTTTTTTGTTTCATAATTCCGTGGTTTGTATCTAAAACGAAGTTCCTTGCGGTTCTTACAAATAAAGTAAACTTGTGATGAGTGATGGAGAACTCGAAAATATTGTTAAGTAAATATTGTAGGCAGTTACACTAAGCAATAAATTAAAATTAATTAAATTTCTTTTATATTTATCTTCTCGAGATGATTTAGGAAGCAAAAGATTTAGGTATATGGTTTGTATAAATTTATATTTAATAAATTCTCGAGTACAAAAAAGAATTGCCAAGAAATCTCAGTATATCTTCTCGAGGGAAAGCTGCAATTTCCCTTTCGTTTTCATTGTTTCTATGAAATATAATTTAGTCGTTGCGTAGGAAACTTTATTTTAGCTAAATAGATATCCTACTTAACCGTCAAGATGACTTAATTAAAAAAAGTCGAAATATTTTTGAGTCGAACTGGTTTGCTGGACTAGAAATCTAAACCAGTCTAGGGGTCAAGTACAATCGAAATCCAAAATCCCAATCTTTTTCCAGGTCGAAAAATAAATAAATCACTTATACATATAGGGACCAAATTATCCATAGACTAAGGGGCCAAACTGGCAAAATATTATTATAATAGTTATATGTGCTTAAGGTTCAATTAAACATTGAAGTCCCACAAGGATCAAACAGGGATCTCTGTTGTTCCTCCTCTAGAAGTCTGTAACAACTTAATTTTCTATTGATTCATTATAATAGCATCAAGCTAACTCTTTTTTAAATTGACAGTAAGAGTATTAGTATATTGAAACACAAACAAAATCTACGTCTAAATCTAAATACACAAAATACTAAATATGTTGGGCAAAGCGATAAGAAATAAAATGAGAGAAAAATGTCACAGGCAAATCAACTGTTGAAGGAATATGTTTAAAAGTTCCAATATTGGTTACCCACTCTTGGGACAAGTATTTAAAGGAATAGATTTGTCGAGATTAATCATAGTTGTGTCACAAACAACTCCAAATGGTAAAATCTACTTACTAAGGTAGTAGCACCTTCTAAAATAGTTTCTCTGAATTGATCAGCCAGTGATTTTATTTTTCTATGGTGGAATTTTAAAAAGAAGAAGAACGAAAAACATGTCACAAGGGAATAGTGGCTTGCCTACCGGAATAGCCATAGCCGGGACAACAAGCAAATAAATGTCAAAATGCCGTCGAAGGCAGTAGATCGTTCAGAAGTTAATCTCCTCTTCAGTTACAAGATAGTAAATCTGGAGTGGAATGATCGAGAATCGCAAACGCAAGAACCTTTAGAAGAAGATAAAGGATGTATGGTGGATAATAGTAATAGAGATACGATAAATGTTCCGAGAAAGCTAACAGCAAGAAATTAACCGCCGCGCCGGCTGTAATATTAAGTAGTGAATGGTCTCGTTCATTCGCAGCGAGTTGTGGACATACAATCTAGCCGAGTTTAGATCTGAACGAGGCGTTGGCATGCGTGGTGATGGATTTGATGATAGCAGTAGTAATAGTTTCACCGCAAACCATTCCCATCGAAGACCCCCAGAAGAGGTCCCTCTGCATGATATCTTTGTCCAACTAAGTCGCTTTGGTGGATCTCGGAACTCCCTGGAGAAGACGGCAAACTAGATCAAGTGGTAGTGAAGAATATAACATACGTACTTTCGCTCGTTTCGGTGGTGAACGATCCATTGCAGAACCAACTTGGAAAACACGAGCAGTTTAGTGACGGCTACAGATGGCTGCAGAAATGGTTTGGGCTTCCTGATATCCCAAAGGACAAGTTCCAATTAGGGTGACAGAGGCACCTTACCAACAAGTCTTCATTATTTCGAACAACAACAGACTCTGTGACAAAATATGCAGGGCCCCATACAAATACGTGTTGAATCTTCCATATCCGATACCACCCCTTTCTTACGAATAACGAACAGATAGTCAAAAAGATCTATGCCGTTCTGTCAGTAGTCAGGTTTTTGGTGGTCTGTGGGTGCTCAAAGACTCTTATAGAGACTAAAGTCTGGTACTTAAAGCAGTCTGACTTGACTAAGCTGTCTTTTGATTAGCTTAGCTCGTTGAAAAATTCCCGTAATAACAGGCCCCAATTCTTTGAATATAATTAAGTTGAGTTTTAATTCTCTTAACCAGTAGACCTTTTTAGTAACATTTTTTGACTTATTTTTAAACTACGACAGTTTCAATCAACCCCGATTTCAGTACTGTTCAGAGAGAGGAGTTGCCTGTATCAACTTGAAGCTAGTGCTCATCATCAGGTTTAAATCAAGCAATCAAGTTGCAAATTATTCGTAAATGCCATCAAGAATCTTTTAGAGGAGATGGTTTGGCACCCGAAACTAGCTAAGGTCGTGAGCTTCTCGAGAAATTTCAGAAAATTCGTACAGTTTGATTTTGAGATACACAGTTCAGTAAATCATAAACTGAGATGATTCCGTAAAAAGTAATTAGCAACTCAGCAAAATATAAAATAATATTTGATTTTTTCAGATTACTTGTCTTGGCCAATTTTTCCTTACATGCCTATTTTAGTAATTCAAAATTCTTTCTAACTTTATGTGTTTTGTTTTGGGCATTATGTAAATACTTCAGCTCTTATTTTCTACTGCATACCGAACCGAGTGATTATTCGAATCTCTCAGTTCGAAGTCGTTCTGAATTTCAAGATTTTTCCAGTTTTAAGATTTATTGTGTTTACATTTTGACAGATGTCCATCAATCACATATCTTCCCTGCGTTAATTAAGAAACTTACAAGAAGATAGGCAATTATATTTCTTAAACTATTTTTAAATTCATTTAACATTTAATTCTAACATTTCCAGTTTCTCAATGCAGAAGTGACACACTGAAAAAAAACTTTCTTGGTAGGTATTTACTTCGATTTAATCGAATATAGCTTGTTCATATTTTCATTTTACTTTTAATTATTTAATTATGAAGACTAATATAAAGTTTATGAAACTAATAACTATATTGAATATTTTCCAAGTTGATTTTTCTAAAATCAAGTATTACAGGATGCGTTTGGTTAATAACCTCACGATCCTGTGGTAAAACAATAATTAGTATAGGAGTAGGTATGCACGGATCGCAATTATGGCTATATGTGGAACTTGGTTACAAATTAATGCAGTCTTAGAAGCTCAAGAGGTACATACAGGTGACTTACTAACTTACAGTGTCGTGTACTCGCATTACAGACTAGTGACTTGCATGTATAATTGTGTTAAATTGCCCGCACTTTCAGATAAGCGCTAATTTAATAATGCAGGTAAAATAAGCCACGTCATACTACATCAGGGAGTGGTTGTAGCTCCTTTAAGTACACTTCAATGATTTCGTCATCAATAATGGATATCAGCGTCGCGATTTTATATGTAAAGCTGCTTTAACTGTCATTAATTATTGTTTAATGATGCTTGTATTTGACAACGCGCTGTTTATCCGTTACTAATGGAATTTAACCGACTTTTCACATTCTCTTCATTTTATTAAAACAATAATCTAACACCTACACGATTTTCAGGAATTTCAATTTTTATTTTCACATTTTCTATTGAAAAAAGTATTTTCCTGTATGCAAATTTTATAAGCATGTGGGATGTTAAACACAAGACATGTGCTCTCTCATCCTGACATATAACAGGAGGAATAGATTGCATTGTGATTAGAAAAAAGTTATCGGGATGTAGTTACAAAAATGTTGACAAGTAGTGTTGCGTGCAGAACGTCTCCATTTACGTTTGATCGATGTGGTATTAGTAGCAGTCGGATTAAAAACAACTTTATTAATGTTCTAAATGATCTCGTTAGCTTTTCTGGACACTTTAAAACAAATTGTTAAAGCATATAAGGGTACAGAGATAGTTTATTAAAAGGAACATGCATTTAAATCGCTATTTAACATTTTCGAACTACATTCTCAAGTTTAAAGCTAGAGAATAAAATTAGAAATGTTCCTCTTGCCCATATATTTATTTACTATCTCATAATTAGCTGCCATTGGAACGTTGATTGGCTTAAAGGAAGAAGCAGTAGGATCCCGTAAAAGCCATGAATTATAGCATTCACCAGACAAATTAAAGTTACATAATAAAATTAATCCGGATACATTTGGTGCATATAAATTCTCTTCTTTTATATATCCAAGAATAAAAGCCCTCAAAAGAATATAAGCGATGACGTCACAACACAACACAACCGTACCTCTCTTATCTTTATTAATGACTCCATCTACAACTAAAATTAGAACAAAAGCGTCGGAGTACTAAGCTTAGAGTGCTACCGTTTTAAAAACTTATATTTTTAGATTTATAATATGACAAAAAATATTATGAAAAATATTCGACAACAATTTTTACTGCCACTCATAAACTTTCATGGACTAGTGTAACTATGAAATTATGAAATTTTAAAGAATTTATTGACTTGTTGTGAAAAGATTACAGTTTAAAATATTATAGAAATATTAATTAATGTTTGAAAGGATGGATTTTTGCAGGTGCTCTGGCAATATTTAAATCGGTTTTATGGAACTGGAAAAGACCATCTTAAGAGAAGAAAGAAATGTTTAAAAAACCTGCTATAATTATAACCAAATGAATCAAGTAAAATTACATTCTTTTCGTTTAATATTTATTTAAGAACAAGTTTCAGGTGGCAATTAAGTTATTAATTTTGGAATGCCTTTAATGTGGTTGTTTTTTGCCCTATTTAGACTCACTGGAAAATTTACAAAAATACGTTTGTTGATATTTAGGAATGCAGCTTTCTGAAAACACTGTGAATAAACTACACATAAAGATTACTAGAAGATAGCAAGTCACTTTGCTTTGTGCCAAAACTGAAAATATTGTCAGCTCCTACTAATTAATAAGAACGCAGAAAAATCTGAAAGATAGGTTATTGACGGATGCTATAGATAAGGTAGTCTTGGGAATCATTAGATAGATAAGACCAAAGCAGACCAAAACACTTTTGTCCTAGTTGGAAAGCCTCAACGAATTCCTGTAGAAAACCTAAGAAAGAGAAAAAGTTTATTAGATGAAAAACCAGAAAACCGTCTAATGTACAACTTCTAAATACCACCAAAGTGTTGGGTAATTGCTTTGCTTAGAGCAGTGTCTCCCAATCCTTTCTGATTGCAGCAAGCTTATGCAAAACAACTAAATTAAATTTTAGATTTTACATTCACGACCTTCTTCGAATATGTGCTCGTAAAAGTCCTGTATCACACCGAAAGCTCCGTTCTCAACTACTGCAGGGCTATCTTTATCGAGGAACATAGCTGTAACTGCAGAACTAGAAGGTCTTATATTCAGAGATATTTCTTACTGACTGTCTCATTTGTTGCGACAATTTTTTCCCTAACAACTGATAAAACCCATGGTTGGCCTTCATCTGTTCGATATGTTCCCACGCCCAAACTGACTTTATTCTCAAAAGTATCATCTGAAAACACTTTATTTAAACAGAAACTTTAATTGGGGGTTCCAAGCTGTCTTCACCAAATCTACTTTCAGCCATTCCTGTAAGATTAGTATTGTGCAATTTAAAACGCTTTTTAAACTAAATGCGGTTGCTGATGCTTGATGATTTTAAGGTTACACATTGGATCAAAAGTGATCACTTTAGGTGTTCGTCATTAATTCCTTGGAAATGACTTTGGTATTCAGATACTTTCAGCCATTTCATTGAAATCTCAACTATTTTTGAGAAGCACTGATCTAAAGCATCATGTTATGCTATCTGGTGCACGATATTTGATTAGAGTTTTCCTTCTAAGCACTTTTGCAGTTAAGACTTTGTAAATTTTGAAATAAATGTTGTTGAGAGTTATTTTGTCATTTGCATTGTTTGCGTATTTAAATCGGGGATGGCAAAGAAAAGGCATCTGGCAATGGCAACTATCAATTTTATTTCTACTAACATCATGTCGCTACTGCCTTGATACTCACTTATTTGTTCATACAAAAAATATTGTTGGTCCATTTGTATTTCAATTATTTCCTTGATCATAAAGCCCATTAACTCTTGTGGATCTTGGACTATTCTTCGCAGCTGAATCTTATTAGATTTTGCTTGGCAGAAAGTAGTCTCAATCTTTGACGTGTTAAACATCATCTTAAAGATTTTATGCTACGAACCCGATCAAAAGTGATCAATCTGAATATTCGTCATTTGGGTGTGACTCAGTTTTTTCGGCAAAATATTGAACTACAGTTTTTTAACTTTAAATTGTAACCAATCAATGTCAAATTGGGAACAGTCACTTTCAAATGGACATTAATGAATATCAGATTGGGACTAATAATTAATCAACTTCTAGTTGAGATCAAGCATTTTAAAATTGGAATCAATCAATTTCAAAGTGATTATCTCTAATTGAAAATTGAAAATGTATAGAACTCCTCTGTAATCGTTGCAGAAGAAAACAATAATTTGTAGACTCGATAAGTGCAATAGTAACTACGAATTTCTAAACCAGCAAGTCTATTATTTGCGAACACTCAAGAAGGAGTCTACAAATGTCTTGGCCTCGGATGAAGATTTGCATTACAGCAGAAAATCCAAAATTGGACCAACAAATGCAAAAAAAAGTACTTGGCATGTATGCTAACTGTAATTTTGCCCAAATTGTCATTATTTTCCGACAGACAAGCATCATATATCAAATCATACAAGGGTTTCTGATCTTATCAATGAGGAGTGCGTATCTTCTTTGAATTTTACTTAGTTACTCGAAAAAGAAAGGAAATGTGAAACTGAGAATTTAGATGATATTTTTATTGTAAATGACAACCTCACGCCTTTGGAAATCTTGAAAGTTTTAAGAATCAAGTTGGTTTTTTGATAAAAATCTTCTTCCAAAGAAGGTAATTTGTAATCTTCAGACAGATATCAAAATTTTTCGAGATCTTTGAAAGATCCTAGTTCTGTCAAGATAAGTTTCTCTTTGGAAATAACCATATAGTTCTAACGTAAACAAAAACGGTAGATTCAAAGAAAACCAAAACATAAAGGTTCCGGTAAGAAACAAGAAAAATGACATTCCAAACTATGTAAGTATGAAGACTAAATCGCCAACCAGGTTTGAAAGCCCTTTATGTTATACTCTCTGATTGCAACCAAATATGTAAACAATTTCAATGTCAATTTTCCTTTTATGTCTAAAATCGAATAAATAATTACAATATAAATGAATACCAGTAAACATCAGTATAAATAAACATTATTGCGCGCATTTGTTTATTTTTTTGTACAAAGATTCTTGTTAACTATCGGGAGAAGTTAAAAAGAAAATAGTTGTAATCACATCATCCTTATTGTTTTTTGTCTGACATTTAAGAGAACGGCAGAATGTTTGTTTAGGAAACTTTGCACAATGTTATTATCAGGAAAGGTCATGTCATTCGCTTGTTATAATATACATATAAAAGTAAATGCAAAATTTAATTTATTATCATTTAAATAGATTATTTTGTTGACCCATATTTTTAATCGTTTAGGTATAATCTTCATGTTTTGTTTACCAGTTTATTGATGTAATGTTTATAATTAGATATAAGTACCGAATTTTTTTAATCGGCAGGATTTTTTATTTTTCAGTTAATTGTTTGTTAATTTAATAACGTAAAAGTGATTTATTAATTTCGAAAAGTCTCTGTTTACGATTCCAGTTTGATTTATTATTTTTTGCATATCCACTTTAAAACTATTTCGTGGGATGCATATTTACGTATTATGTATGTTTAAAGTTCTATGGCCGTCAGGTATAATGTGGTATTTTAGCAAAAAAGACGTCAGCAAAACGCACGTCAAGCAGATAACTTTAAAATTTAATTTTTAGATTCAGTTGCGACGGTATCTCTAATCAACAAAGTTCGAAATATACTACTAAAATACGTGCTGCAATAATTGTAATTTAAAATATTATAATTCTTCTAATTACAAGTAAGGGAATATAAAATAATATTCTAGGTGCACCAAAGCTAACTTTCTAAATTACAAATCATAAATTATCAAAGTTTACTTGTTTGATGCATATTGCAACGGCAGGCTTGCAGGGGTTGAATTCAAAAGGCCCGTTGTGTATATTTTGATTAGCCCCTAATGGTTGTCATTATATCACATTGTAGCATCAATGGAAGTCGTGAAAATTAGTTATTATTGTGAACAGTGATGTATATATTGGACGCGGGATGCAATGAAAGCGCATACAAGCATTTGCGTGTGTGTACGTGTAATATGTGTTGCATGTGTACCAACCTACCTAGTGTATTGCACACCTTTTTATTAAATTATAAATTTACCTTATACAATTTTGTTTAATGAAAAAGGTTATTAAGAATTCAAGGCTAGGTGTGTCTAAAATTAAATTAAGCTCGGGACTCTTGTTTAAATTATTCTGATTGTAATTGTGAATGTTTTGATTTAAAAAAAAATATGTTGCTGCTAAATACATCGATTTAATTTGCGATAAAGCAAAAGTGACTTCCGAATTTAAAATAAATTTAGTTTCAACATTAATTAATTTTATTACCTTCAACTGTTCAATGCAACTCAAATTAGCCCAATTCAATTTAATTTGACCTAACCTAACTCTAAGAAGAATTGCTTTTCATCATAAATTTCTAGATTTTTTGATAGAATTCGTTTTTATTCATAATTTTCTTTAAAATTCTAATTCTTCTCTTTAAGGAAATTACTGAGTTTGTGGTTTAAATTAATTTTATGCAAGTTTGTAGATTAAGTTAGGTACATACAGTTTAATTACTGAGATTAATGCAAAACGTTTATAGATTAGATTAACCGTGGCAATTTTTATGCGGAATTAATTTCATGTAAGTGAAGGTGCTCACTTAGATTAGAGCAAATTAGCTAGACTGACTAAAATTAAATTATGGTTATAAATATTCAGCTAAGCAAAGAGAATCTTTTGCAAATTAAATCAAATCAAGTTAAACTTAACACTAAGCTAATTTAAATTGCATTAAATTAATTAACAGCAATTTAAGACGGGCTCGAATAGATTCATTTCAATTGTGACTATTAGATTATGTTCAATTATTTCAATAATTAGTGAAGTTAAGCGGATTTAAATCAATGAATTTGTTTGGATTAGACTTATGATAGATTAATTCAAACTAAATTATGATTTTAAAATAAGGTAGTGAAACATTCTTTTAGGTTAGATTAAATAAAATTTGATTTAATTTAATTTTAGGTTAATTTTAGCTAAAAAAGTGCGACTTGGATGGATTAGATTTATGTTATGTATCTTGTGTGTACATACATTGAATTAGTTTAGTATAAGTAAAGGTAATTAGGATAAATTAAATTCAATTAATTTAATTTAGTTTCAGGCTAAAAAGATTTGGTTATGTTGAACCGTATTAGGTGATATAAGTTGTGTTTGATTTAGTGTCAAGCTATCTAAACTAAACCTAAAGATAGTTAGGTTATGTTAAATTATTCCGGGTTGAGTAGAGGTATCTACCTTAAACATCAACTTTGGTTTAATTTATTTTGAAGCTAATACATGTCAAATTTAAGACAATAAGTTTACTCTGGATGGCAGAAGAAGAAATTAGATCAAAGTAAACCGGGCTGAGAATAGTTGAGTTGCGTTGAAACTTACGTTTAGTTAATTAATAAATTAAAAGCAGTCCAGCCTAACTTAGAAATTTTGTTTTAAAGTTAGGTTATGTAAAACTATTTTGGTTCAGATTTAGTTTAGATTACATTTAGATGATTCAAATTAATTCGAGTTAAATATTCTTAAATGCAATTATGGTAATAAAATTAGGTTATGGTAGAGTATCTTGATTTAAGTAAAAATGTTTTAGGTTAGGTTAGATCTATTTACATTTAGCTTCCTTTTAGGCTAAATACAGGTTAGACTTTAGCAATAAAAGGACTTACAAACAATTAGACGGTAAAACCTATAAACTAAACTATGGAAAAAGAGTTAGGTTATGCTGAATTATATTTCGAATTGAATAAAGGTACATATTGGAGATTAATTTCATTTTAATTTTAGTTTCAGGTTAATCCATATTGAACTAAAGTCATAAACTCAATTAACGGCAATGAGAAAGATTAACTGAAACTTAACCGTGGCAATGAAAGTTAGGGTAGTATATCAAATCATGTTAGTTCGAATAGGTATAATTTAGATTTTAGCTAATTCAAGTGAAAGAATAATGAATTTAAATTGAACTTATTTATTGAGTGATTACTTATGTCTTAGTGATGTTGGGTTGAGTTGCATTAATATAAACAAAAGTAAATAGGTTACATACTATAACCAGGACATAGTTAGGTTTTTTCTTTCTAAAAAAATGCAGAGATACTTCATAAAAAAATTAATTTAATATTTCATAAAACGCATTATTCTATCAACAGATTTTCTACTTTCTTAGTCTCTGACTTGCTGACATCTAATATTTCTGACTTTGACTTAGTCAAACCTGAGTTGGATAATTTAACCTAAACTAAACTATAGCTAAAGAACTTAGGTTACGTTGACTTATTTCAGGTTGAGTTGAAGCACTGTAAAGACTAACAGGAGTTTAGTTTGAAAGAGTTATGGGTTATGTTACATCTTTTTTTACCTTCAGTGGCTAACTAGCCTAATGCAGGACAAATTTAATTGAGTTTATTTTACTCTGACTTATTAGTGTTAAGCTATCAATAACCTGAATAACTTGAATAGTTAAATCTAAATTAAACCACAGTTGAGCTACTTCCGGTAAAGGTTAACTTTAGTTTAGTTTGATACTAATCCATAATAGTAAGAATCCAAGTCAATGGCAACGAAGGAAATTAATTGAACAGATTTAGTTGAGTCTCACTTATTTTCATAGCAAATTAGGTTAGATTACATATGTAGTATGATAAGCCCAAACATAGCATAACTTCCACAAGATTAGGTTATTACATGTTATGCGTGAGGTTAGTTTGAGTATAAACAAAGTAAATAGATTGACTTTAATTAAAAGAGTTAGATTAGTTTTTCTAAATAATGCAAAGAGGTTTCATTAAATGAATTTGCTTTGAATGTTTAAAGCTGTTCTCCCTTGTTAGTCTCCAAATTATTGACATTTAATACAATTTCTGTCGTTTTTACCAAATTAACCATGCTTATTTTAATTTCATTTGATCTTCTAATTTCATAGAGTCGTTTTAGTTTGAACTGGTTAAATGAACTTACATAAGCTAATTTACATTAAATTAAGATAAGATCAGATAACCTATAGTCTTAACCATACCAAATGTAATGAATTAATGTTTAGGTTATGTCAGATCCTCTCTCTTCCATTTTTACAATTATTCAATTATAAAATTTCTTATTGTCAACACACAGAATTAAGATAAATTAATATTAGGCAAACCAGAAGAAGATATCGAAAAAACTAAGTTAGATCACATTATAGTACACTAAATAAGTGACAATTTAATTTAGATTATGTCGTTATTGATTATTTTTGGATTCTTTATTAGTACTGCGTTTAAATCAAACTTGTCGATTTTGATGGTTTTTATAAGATTGTAATCAGGATAAAATAAAGAGATCATAAGCATTCTTTTCTTATTATTATGTTTACAAAGAAAAATAATAATACCCATTTAATCTTCAGTCTACATTTATTAATTACTGTTGTTCAATGTAAATATAACAAAAATAAAGATTAAGTAATAATTTTCAAATCCAAGACGCAGTTAATAAATATGGCAGGTAATTAACCCAGCAATTAGTTCTTGTAATTTTACAAGCAGTTGGCATCATGCACATTCTGTTAGATGATGATATAGTATCATCGCCTTAATGCCTCCGAAATAATCAAACATATGAATCCTGACTTGGGGCTAACAGTTAACTGCTGAACAAATAATACACATCAGAAAGCAGAACTTTGATTCCCATTACGTAATTACACTGAATCTAGATTCGAAATCGCGATGAGGGAAGGCGAAGCGAGAAGTGATCCTTTGAAGGATTCACTGCTACCTAAATCAGGAACGTTACTGCTGCTAATGATAACGAGGTTATGTACAATTACATCTTCTACAAATAATTCCGACGCGTGTGTTATTTATTCATGCTTTTAGATTTATATACACTTACATGGTTGTTTTAGTTGAATTTTGGTAAATAGAGTGTTTTAAAATTTATTTGTTCAAATCACGGTTTTGTTTTAAAAATAGATTTATTTAAGCATACTTTAGATGAGTGGTATGCAACACAAATAGCATGCATTCTAAAAGTTAATGTTTTATAAAATTCTCGTTTTCAAATGAAATTCAGGATTTAGTTGAAATAGCAGGATTTATGTTGAAAATGTTTGTTTCAAATATCGAAGCGGTATATAGTATAGCTTGTATAATACCAGAATTTCCATACAACACAATCACAAAGTACAAATGCAATCAAATTGGAATAGCGAACGATAATAATACAGGCACAGTGCTGACAAAGGCACAGAATATTACATATGATTGTCCGGAGCAAATCCCGGGAAAGGACGATTACAGCGATTGCGATCAGTGTTGGCAACCGACAGATTAATATACTGTGGCGAGCAAACACGGAGAGCAGCCCAGTAAACTGTGCTATTAAAATAATAAATGGTCGCAATAAACCTAGACATTACACGAGAGTATCGACAGCGCAGCGGGGCTTTATTCTTGCATATTAATCGCACAATAATTATCCCCTTTTTTTCAAAAAGTCTAGTAAAAGAGCCCAGCAACTAACAACAGCAGCAACAGCAGCAACCTGCTCTCCCCTTTTCTCTCTGTCCGACGTGCACTTTATGTAAAGCACGTTACGGATTTATTCGCAAGAGACGATGAGCTGAAAATGAGACCTTTTGCTCCGCTCGTAAAGCTCGTTATTATTAATACAGCTTTATGAAATCGCTCAAACGGAAGACAAACAAAACTCGAAACTTTTAAAATACGGTTGCTCATCATTATCTCATTAGTGTCATCCCACGAGCGATTCATAAAGAATCGTAATTATAATTAACAAGCATACAAACTGAATGCTACAAACTTGTTCGCTTTGCCTCTTTGCTGTCTTTTGTCTGCACCAACTGAACCAATCAACGTCTCGAGCAACAATCCTCTGAAGATAGTGCACAGAAACACAGCTCTAAGACGTCTGATGGAATTGAGTGTTCCTTTCCTTTGATACAGACTTTAAACAACATAAATACACACGTCTACAAAGAGATTGTAGCTATTGACGTTCTGTATATCTCGTCTTCATTGGTTCACCGCATATCTTTGTCTATTATGGGTATACCTATTATATAAGTAAATGTTTGGATCAAATTCGGTACGGCATTATTGCGCAACATGAAATTAATTCTATTCATTCAATATTTTTATTTAGAAACTTCAACAATAATTCGATTTGATGAATTACATTTTAATTATAAGATACATTACAAAATATTTTGTGCTAAATATAACGTAATCAACAAATGAGAAAAGCAGAAATGGTTTGGGAATATTTAAGGCATGTGCGCTAATAAATCTTTTCCAAGAGAAATGACAGCACGACATGACGTTCCTATCACATTAACAATAATTTAATTCAAATATAATAAAAGTACATGCGCCAAATGCATATATTGTGTACTAACATGAAAGTAAAGTCTATTTTCCTTAAATACTAAAAGTTTTATAAAAAAACAGAAGAATTTCTTTTTGCATTCTTAGGAAAAGCCTTTTAAAGAACCTTCACTAGACTGAGTGAAGTTATCTTCCAACTTAAACATTTTCTTTAGATACAGGCACTTAGGTTTATAATATCTTCATTGATTTAGAGCGCCCAAAACTGTTTCTTACAAAATTAATTCTAGATTTTTGAATGATTTAAAATTCAGTTTGTTAGAATTAAGAAATCTTATCAATCATTATAAATTTAATAAAATTAAAAACAATTTCTATTCTATTTCTTCAAAATAAGAAAAATATTTCCATATCTGTTCTTGCAGGGTATTGCAGTATTAGAAGAGAAGGTTTATTTGAGCAAATACTTAAAGTAGGTATGTCTCGTATTAATAGCTACATTCAGAAATTCCAATTCTTCAGGGTTAGTAAGTACGAACTATCCGTCTTGGTTCTAATTAGTTGTGTTTTTGGTTGTTAAACTAAAGCTCAAGTTTTGCAAGCATTCTAGTTCAAAAAAGAAATAAACCAGAAGAAAAAAATGAATAAAGGAGGAATCTGTTTAGAATCAGACCACGTTTTAAATTAAAATTGAAGAATTGTCTGAAGATTGCTTCAGCTTCGTCAGGTCCTTCCTAGTTATCCTAGTTTACAGACTAAGTTGACAGCTATTCGTTCTTCAGTTTGTTTGGTAAATACTACGGATACACTAGACTTAACATTCTACGTACTAGAGTGTCATTAAATCAACGCATCAATTTTTTGCTTTTTATTTTGAAAAATGATGTTATAAAACTGGGCAAAAACGTTCAATATTTCAAAAAGGCCTTAAAGAAGCTTTACCAAAAGTAAGACTGTTTTGAAACAATAGTAAAAAGATGTTAGTTTGTAACGACATTTAGTGTGCAAGTCCAAAAGTACCAAGATTTAGGCATCGATTTTACGAGAAGTTAGTCTGTTTTTCTCTATATCTAGGTAGAGATACAGTGCCTTGTCCAAAAGCAGGATCCCCAAATTATTGTACCACAGCAACAAATATCTATATGATGATCCGCTCTTCCAATAATATAACACATAAAAAATTCTTTTCAATTTATCTTTGATGAAGAACATAAAAGTTTTATTTTTCGAGCAATGAAGTGGTTTCAAGTAGACAATGAGGGAGAAAATGCTGATGCGTTGATTACTATTACCACTATTGAATTACCATCTATAGTGATTTCCTTATTATTGGAAAAGAAGACATAGATGTACGTTTTCTTCTTCCTTAGATCAAGAAACAAAAAAATTTAAAAGGCACTGTGAAAAGCCAAGTTTCCAAGATTATTGAAATAAATGAATAAACGTGTTCACACAAAAAAGTACGTTGCGGCACCAAAATTGTTTAAATTGCAAGAAAACTCGATTTATATTCGTCATATATCACATCAAGAACAGACCTGAAACTATTGAACTAAATTTCTTTTCTGATTCCTACCACATTCAGTCTTACTTGCATAACATAAACATTAAATATGTTATTGCATCTTTCTCATTATTACTTCATAGCAAAATAACAAGTAGCATCAACTTCCTTCTAACCATTCGTAGCTTTTAGGGTTTCTGGGTTTGTTTTCTCGATTCCTGAAGCTTGAGACATTTATGTCTTAGTTCTCGTAAACCAATGTTTGCCAATATCAATTAAAAAACCTTATTGACCATATCGTGGAATCAAAAAAGAAATGAAGTTAAGGTTGGTCATGTCTATAAGATTTGTCAATACTGCTAAGGCAGTAGACAAATGTTTGACAGTTGTGACTTAAGAAGTTATATTATGTTCTCAAAAGTCACAACTGCCTGAAGCTATTTTCGTTTTTCCTTCGATCACATCAAGATTCTTCATTCAAATAACTTTGGTTCAGCAACAATCTTAGCTTTTCAAGCTCAAGTTGGGAACAATCAATTTCAAATTAAGACCAATTAATCTCAAACTGAAACCAATCTGAACTCACTGTCAGGTTGATTAGTCTTAATTTGAGATTGATCTTAATTTGAAGTTGACTGGTCTTCAACTTGGAATCGATTAGCACAATTTGAATTATTTCAGTTTGAAATTGATTGTTCTCAATTTGAAATCGACTGGTCCCAATTTAAGTTGGAGAAGGTATGAACAATCATAAGCTTAAAAGGTGTATATCAAGTGAAGACTCTTTGTACATTTTTTAGTTTATTATCTCCTTTTAGATATCGTTTACATCTCTCCAATGCAATTAGTATTTATTGTCAGAAATCCTAATATGTATACTACAGAAAAGAACAGAACAGAAAAGAAAAGCAACAGTTTCTTTGAAAATATTGTTTCTAGAATTCAGACTTATTCAAGTCTATATGCATTAATTCGTTTAATCTTCCTAGTTTTTAATCGAGATTTAAGAAGAAAAGTTATGAAATCTTGAGCTGGTAGCAACTTATGGCCCCTGCTCATTATACCACAATGCTTTGTTAAAACGTATTGCGTCTGTATAAATTTTTAGATTCTTGAAAAAGCTCGAGTTTAGAGTTGAGAATTGAGACTTGTAATTCTTGAATAGCAAGGTGCACATAGATCAATAAGTTCATGCCGAATTAAGAAAAATGTGAACGAGCCTATTTAGGAAGAGATGCTTTACCTTATGGTATTGACAATCTGGACGCATCGTGTTTCATTTCTGTCAGTAAGTTTCTACTGACGGTGGCCGATAATAAGCATCTTGCATTGAATAAGTATAGTTTGTAAAGAGTCACGAGACAATGTCCGATGCTCTAAAAAGTGTGCAAGAAGAGTGTAAGTAGTTAGATATTCAGATTTCGACCTGTCTGTCCTTGTTGAATTTTTGCCTTTTTTACTCTATACCTATTACTGATTTCAAATCTAGGGTTGTCGCTAATATATTTAGCGCCTATGGTAGAGCTACTTAAGGCTGGATGGTGAGTAAAGGGTTTAATGTCAATTTCAATTGCCTTATTACATAGTGACGATACAGCGTCTATGGTAAGTTGCCTTATTCACATGTCCTTGCAGCGGCTCAATACAAAGCAAGCTGCTATTGTTATAGCCCTTACTTTGCTGTGAACAATTGAGACAGGCTCAACTAGTAATTTGAGACAATTCATCTAGAAAATTATCTGCTTCCATTTCTCTCAACTAAATAATCCCAACTGGTGTTTAAGCTTTTATTGTAACTGAAAACTATTTTAGCTCGTACTATGGACGATGAGTACTTTATATCTTAAGTTAAAGATCTTCTCAGTGCTTATGTTGTAGGAATCTTTGGCCTGTGATTATTTAAGAAAGTATCTGCTCTTGATTAGCTAAATTCAATAATTCTGTATCAAGATGCCTCTAATACAGCATGGAAAAAAATCCAATAGAATAAAATACCAGTCTTTATCTTCAAGTGTTATCGCCTTCCTGCTAAAGATATTTAAGACAAGTTTAGAAAAAACGCTATCAATAAAAGCCATAATAGTGTAAATTTTAAATCAAAATACTGGAAATCATATAAATTCTTAATTCTAATACTGCAGAGATTAATTACATAATAATTATATGCTTAAAAATTAATTAAATAATAATTATATGCTTGAACATTAATTCCTATGTAGGAATAATAAAAGTCTCTGTTGTATAAGTAACTAAATGTCATCCACCTAATAATGATAAATATTAAAGAATTGCTTAAAGTTTTTAAATGAAATTTTCTAAAAAGTCATTTATTGTACCTTGTATAAAGTGTAATATAAACAATTTAAATCTACTTGTTCAAAAACAATTAAAATACTTTAATGAGTAGAAATCCCAGTTAATAAACACTCAAGACTATAAATCTTTGAATTCTTAGCTTGATCAAACATCTTATATTACTCATTACTTTCAGTACTTAATGGTTAGATGAAGTTTATCATATATCTTTCAAATCAGAATAACATTATCATGAGAATGTTTACTATAAAATGCTATCACTTAATTTTTTTATTTCTATTTAGAGAATGTTAAGTGTGAGAAGTTTATTTCAGGAAGGATGAACAATAAATCTTATTTTACAGGAGGTAAAAAACGTACGTGAAAATTAATGGGCGATGCTCGTGCATAGCTAAATGTATGATGAAAAATCCCAGTAAGGAGATACCCCGGTAAGTGAGCGACGATTTATCAAGCGAAGCGAACAGAAATTGAAAAATTGACACGTTTAATTATCTAAACACACACTCAAGATGAAACTGACGCTTTTTATAGAACAACAACGTTGTTTTTATTTATTTATATTTTTTTTCTAACTGTTAAGAAATATTTATCTCCTTCCAGTTCTATTTTAGATCTTATACCACGCTCATCACTTTGTTAAATAAAATAATTGGATTCAGAGGTTAGATGCTGAAAAAAGTTTTTATTTCGTGTTTGACATACAACCATTACTTTAAACATCATTAACGGTAGCTACTTTGTAATGTTATGAAAATTTTAATTTATAGTTACCTTTAACCGCACTTCTATAAAACTTAAAAGTCTAAAAGCCATGCCGTTTTAATAGATTCTCGTAAAACCCACTTAAAAGATCCGATGGACATCGTACTACACACGGGGTTTATTGCGATGACCATTCCTCTAAATTAAACTCATGAAATATCTAAACTCGAGGAATAAGAACTTTTTTTATACACTTATAGAAATAAATAAAATGACACAAATATAGAAAATTGCCGGTAAATATTTAAAATTAATGCGAGAGTTAACAAAAATTGAATTTCGTAAAAGATACAGGGTGGTTATCTCGGTGATTTTACGAAGATAGGCAACACATTCAGTTTACTTGTTTGTGTTTTAAGTAACAACATCTAAGAAAAAAAATAATCGGAGTGAAGATGCTTTCATATGTTTTAAAAATCAAAGCTATTTGTAAAAATAACTACTTTGATCTTTTTATTGGAGGCTATTTATTGAAAAGACGCTGCGCTGGTTTGCTGAAGCATCTACTTCCTGTATTCCTTGTAATAATTGAAAATAATAAAAAAATATTTATTACCTAGATTGTTTTTGTATTTTTCTTGTATAGACATCTTTAGTGTTATTAAAATCTAAAAATAAAAGCGCGGAAGTAATTATTTCAAAATAAAAGAAAACAAATTCTAAATTACTTTTGTTTTACCCTTTTCATAACGCTGGCAAGTTTTGCAAAACTTGATTGCTTTACAAAAAAATCAAGAAACTTTAGCATGAGTAAATAGTTTTCGAGATTATCTTGCAATCGATAAGCTAACCTAAACAAACAAGAGAGCTACTATCACTCTAAAAAGTTTTAAGGTTAGGTACACGCTATCTAAACAAGACAAGCCTTACTAGCGTCTTTGAAGATCGAGAATGAAACCTTACTTGTCAAAGCTTACTTATGCTGTACATTGCTGGTACAGGTAAACTTTTAAAATAAGACAAAGGGCCAAAAATGAAACACTTCTATGATGTCATTGTATCATTAATTTCTCTTAAAAGAAGTAAACTTGGAAAATTGATAAAGTAACTGTTGGAACGGGAAACTAACATTTAGAGTAGCATTTTAACAGGAATTTTCACACCATTTCCATTTGACAACAAAATTTTTAGTTCAGATTTATCAATCAATATTTGCACAAAGACATTTATTTTGGAAAAGAACAAACTTTACGAAAGATCATTTGAGCTTGACAGTAGAAAATCAAGAATTTTACCATTTTGTAATCCAAAAAGTAGGATGCAGTTTTGAAAAAAACTTCTTGGGGGCTGCTAAAAGTGCCTAAGAAAGTATAATCGTGTAATTTAATTTTCCACGACAAGAAGATACGAGGGTTGACTTTTATGAAGTGAGATTTATCGAAAGCGGGCGGGGCGTATCAGTTAAACTTTTATAGTGCCATTTGACAGATCACATATTTGTTAGGTTATGTTGTTTGTTTCAACACAATACGATAATCGACTCGAGTCCTGTCAAAGTTTGAAGTGACCAAGTCTAAAATGGAATTGACCCAAGAAAATTATCGTGCCATAATTTTCTACAACTTTAAAAGGAAATTGTCTCAAAAAAGTTGTATCGCTGAACTGATTTCTGTGTTCGGAGATGAAGCACCATCAAAAGCAGTAGTGTATCGCTGGTATGCAGAGTTTCAGCGCGGACGTATTAGTCTTGGTAAGCAATATGGCGGAGGTCCATCGAAAACAGCAGTCATTCCAGAAAATGTTAGACATGTTACATATCGAGAGATTCAGGCAGCATTAGGCGTCTCACAGACTGCAGTACAAAAGATCTTGCATCAAGAGCTGGGTGTCAGAAAGCTGATTTCCCGATGGATCCCTCATCTTTTCACTAACGAACAAAAAGCAGCTCGTGTCGATTGGTGCCGTAGAACTTTGCGACGATTTAACGGAGGTGCTTCAAATCACGTATACGACATCGTAAGTGGTGAGGAATCTTGTATTTATAGCTATGAACCCGAAAGCAAAACTCAATCAGCTGTGTGGGTGTTTCAAAGTGAAACGAAACCAACGAAAGTGATTCGTTCCCGCAGCGTTTCCAAGAAAATGGTCGCTAGTTTTGTGGCTAAATCTGGACATGTCGCCATCATTCCTCTTGAAGATCGACGATGTGTTAATGCAGATTGGTATACAACTGTTTGTTTACCTTAGGTTATCACTAAACTGCGAAAAACTAATACAAACCGCCGCACTCTCCTTCACCACGACAATGCCAACTCGCATACCACGCGTCGCACAATTGAATTTTTAGAAGCAGAGAATGTCGAGATTCTAAATCACCCACCTAAGCTGACCTAAGCCCCAATGACTTCTTCACGTTCCCAAAAACCAAGAACAAGTAGCGTGGAAAGCGCTTTCAGTCGCCAGAAGAAGCAATTGAAGCTTACAAAGAAGCCATTTTGACTACACCAACTTCAGAGTGGAATTACTGTTTTACAAAGTGGTTTGAGCGAATGCAAAAATGTATTGACCTTAATGGAGAGTACTTCGAAAAACAATAAATATACTTTCGTTAGCCTAAGTTCTTTCGTTTAGTCAAATCTCACTTCATAAAAAGCAAGCCTTGTAAAAGTCACATTTGTGCCTCATTGCACTGATTTGTTTTTATTCGATTCAGAAATGTTCCTTTTCTTTTGTCTCGCAAAAAGAACAAAATAGCAGAGAAATTAATTCTGTATGTATTGATAAAGTCTAAAATTAGTAATTGTTTCCGGTTGATAGTCTAGGTGCAGTTTCGCATAATGAATAAGATGAAAGTTGCATGCGGAAGAAAACCCAAAACAACAATCAAATTATTTCATCAAACAAGCTTCTTTAGCACATGTCCACAAAACAAAATAAAAGTTATATTTGATGCGCGTAAAGATCAAAACAGAAAGGGAACAGTGGAGTAATGCCCGTTCCAAAACAGGCTATTGATTCTAGATTTCAGTTCACAGCATGTACTTCTCCGAAATCATAATTAAAACTAAGCAGAGTGAAACTATGAAGGCTATTTTACTTTGATAGTAAAACTACTGACTTTTAGAGCTTAATATTGTATCGAGCATAGATTAAGAGATAATGAGAGTGCATTCATGGAATATCTTGGTAAGGCCAGCAATACTCACTTTTACAATTAAGGCAAATATTACTAAACTACCATACAAACAAGTCTATGACGCTTTTTATCATTTTGCATATACTTCTGACCCAAATGTAAAATGCAAACCTTGACGCCCTTTGAGCAACCCCTTCGTGGTTAGATAAAAGCAATCTTTAATATGTTGTGTGGTTCATCTTGAGCTGCGCTGTCTATTTCCCAAAATCACCTGTCGGACCATGTGATAATAAGTGATGATTTCTATCTTTTATTCATCAAAATGGAGGAAGACTAAACAGCTGACTATTCGAAATGTGTTTCCAAAGAAATGCCTGTCTGTTTTGCACGTTTTGTCTAGGTTCGAGGCCTACCTATACGAAAATTTCATGTGCTAACCATAGGGTTGCTACCCGGTCGGTATTCATCGACACAGTTGAGGTTATGAAAAAGTTGGTAAATTCTATCAGTAATAATCGTTTTTAGGATTTTTTGGGATTTTCTGATGAGATTTAGAAGATGACTTGAACCTATGTGTAAAGGGGTTCCATGCAACTCGGGTCTGAGTCTGGTAACTGTAGGGACCCGGAAGGATTCTTCATGTATATTTCAGAATCTGATGGATACTCCTCCCCCTTTCATGACACTGCCAGTGATTCAGCCCCTGAATTGTCATTCAGTAAAGGTGAAAACCTCAGGTAGCCGCCTATGTCGGCCTGTTGTCGTTTTTTTTTAACTTTAATTGATATGAGTAATCTCATTTGTAATAATTGTAATAATTGATCTTATCTTAAGTATTTAAACTTTAAAATATCTTAATATTCAAATACAAAAATTACTTTACAACCTTATTGCTTTTCCAATAACATTAGTGAAAAGCCGATTGTAGAAATGCGATAATTAAAACAAAAGGATGTAATTTCTTATCAGAAAATAAAAAATTATAATGTATTCTGCACACGTATACGTGAAAGAAACCTGTTAAAGCATGATTAATGTTTTCATGGGGCATAAATTAAAAATAAAACTTGAAGCTTTGCAAATTGCTTGCAAATAAGATTTAAATGGTTTTATGAATGGATTTTTTAGTTACCGTTTTGTATTACGCGTAAAAAAGTACAATCAAGATTAAAATCGAAAGATTCATAATAAAATAAATAAACTCTATTTTGATCTAGATATTAAATTATAAATAAAAGTTGAGAAGGAAATAACTGTCCAATATTGATTTTTAAAAGGCTAAGTTTCTTTTTATTTGTAAACAATAATAAAGAAATTAACAATTTAATTTCCTTGATAACTTTTGCAACTTTCATGTATGTATATACTAAAAACGGTAAAGAAATAATTATTATTGTACTCATGTAAACTGGAATTACGATTTTTTAAAATTAACTTAAAATGCCCATGCATATATGCGATAAGTATCCTCTCACCGTTTTTAAAATGCGCTGTTTTTTTGTGAAAGTTCAATTAAGTAAGACGATTACTATAAATATCCGATCAATAAACATTGATTTTGATTATTATTGTCTTTAAGTTGTACACATTTAATTTCATTTTATTGCAGCGGAATTATTAGAAAGTAACGTTGATTGAATTGCGGTTTATTTTAGTGGCGTCTTATACAGCAAGTAGCATGGATATCGGAGATTTTAAAAGCTTTTACAGCTTTTATGTGATCGAAAAATGTATTCGATCAAAACCTATAAGACTTAAACTGGTTTGTGTGTAATAGACAATAATTGTTCAATTTTAAAGCCTTTTACACTAGATTAAAAATGTTTATTACACCGTGTATGCGATAACAGTAGCATTAATTAGAATTCTAACTTTTTCAGCATTTCCAAGACGTTTGCTCAAAATCAATTCCGCTCAGGAAATCAAACAATTGTGGAGAATTGGAAAATAAACAACCGACACGCCTGTTTTTGAAATAACCGGTTATTCCATACGAATAATGCAAAGATCTTGGGCAGCCATGTTTGAGTTATTTTTGAAATATCAAAGTCTTTTAAATATCAATATTATTCTGCCAGTAAGATTCTCAAACACAAGAATTTTTGGAGTACTTAATCGCCATCTTGAGCAGTCATCTTTTTGATATTTATTGATCAATTTCTAAAATGACAGCTAATTCACACTTTAGATCGTCAAGACTTTTACTATGTTACCTAGCATAACTATTACTAAGCTTCTGACAATAAAATAATTCTTTGTTATTTTTATTAGTTTTCTTTACTAATTGTAATATTCCTGGACTATTGTGGACGAGTTTAAATCTTAAAATAATGGAGGCTGCAAATACCATTTAGAAATTCTCAGAATTAAAGACAATTATTCATTATATTCAAACTTCTTTAACAGAAATAACTTTTAGAATTAAGAAAAGCCAAACTTAAATTAATTGGAAAGTCTAAAACCCCAGAAGATAAAAATAAACACGAGAAACCGGAGCAATTCAGAATTATTAATATTTGCTAAAAGAAAAACAAAAGACGCCATTGTAATTATGTTAACATTTTATTAAATCAAGAAATTTAAATGTTAAACCTGAAAAGGAGACTTGTAAAATCTAAATTAAAAAGAAAGTTAGGTAAATTAAGCATCGGGTTGTCAAAAGAATTTTTTAACAGATGACGCAAGAAGAAAACAAAAGAAAACCAAACGATTTGCTAATTCAAACGATTATATCAATACTGAAGATATGGAGGTGAATTAAAGACTTTTCCCAGTAATAATAGGTAAGCAATAAAAATTTATGAAAACAATAAAAAAATCTTGAAGGAGAGCTAAGGAAAAATGGTAAAATCAAAACACTGAGAAAAATGAATAAAAAGTATCTAGTATACTATTACAAATGTCTAACGGATTATTATTCTAGACCCACCCCCCCTGAAAAGGCATCTTGCTAACTTAAAACTAAAATCTTAAAAATCTGTTTTTAAAGATTTATGCAGTGATATAAAAGTAAGCGAATGGGAAGGCCACTCTTCTTTCTTACCACCTCCGTCACGAGGTGAACGCCGAACACTAATCCATTATACGGCGTCTAAAAGGATTAAATAGGATTAGTATATCAAATTTCGAAAACTGACTTCCTTTTAGCTGTACGAGAAACAAGAATCCTGTTTCCTCTCATGGCTTCAAGCGCGTTATATTGACAATCTCGTCGTCGAAAGCGTGCCCGACCATAGATCATCTATGGTGGATTGGTGGAGGATGAAAGGATGAAACCTGACTGTTGGCATGATGCTATATCAGTTACCTAAGAGGGTTAGAGAAAAAAAGAGCTACCACAGGTGGCCTGGGAAGATAAAACTGAAACCCTCTTACATCCGGTTAACTAAAAAGGCTAAAAGACGAGAAGGACTTGGTAGAGAGTTAAGCTTGATGGGAGCAAACCATAATTCTACGTCAGATGGTCAGGAAGATCAAAGAAAGAGAAGAGTCACAAAAAGGATTTTGTAGAGAGTTAAGCTCGATTGAAGCAAAATAATAATTCTACGTCAGTTGGTCAGGAAAATCAAAGAAAGAGAAGAGCCACGAGAAGAACTTTGTAGAAAGTTAAGCTTGATGGAAGCAAAACATAATTTTACATCAGTTGGTCAGGAAGGTCAAAGAAAGAGAAGAGCCCACCGAAGGTGGCTTCAAACTGGGCAAATGTCTACACAGGTGGCCTGAGAAGATAACACTTGATCCGACTATATCGAGTTAGCTAAGAAACTTGGCAAAGAAGAATTAAAAAAAAAGAGAAACCGCAGACGGTCTGGTGGAAGGCAAAGCCTGATAGTACGCAAGCATCAACCTACTTCAAATGGCTGAAAGCACCTGATGTACTCATGATTGGTTCCAATCTTACCCTTTTGGGTTTGAAAAAAACGATTTTACACATTGTCACGCTTGTGATTCGTTTCATTTTACTTATTCTTTACTTTTGTTTTCTTCTGTACAATGCGAAAAATTCAAAATTAAAAAACCTTTACTTAAAATTATGTTTTACATCTAATATCAGTAAACACGCAGACTTAAGAAGCTAAATATGTATGGACTCACAAAGTGAATATAATCTTACAAATTCTCGGCATAAACCGGTCAACACGATCGTGCCAAATATATTGATTCTGATTTTCTTTATTTCTACTTCTTCACGCATGAATTCACATTCAGTATGGGAAAGAATCATGATCGTGTCAAACACCTTTAAATTAATAGAAAAACGAATAGGACTACCGCAGTTGTCCTGGTTGAAGGTGAGGTTCAATTGCGGGTCATCCTAGGTGGTTTAGTGAAAGGCAAAACCGACAATAAGCCATCGCAGGTACCCTGGGAAACAAGGAGAGGGTAAACCTTATTGAAGCAAAACACAACCCCGCATCAAGCGATTAAGAAGGGTAGACAAAAAGAGAGTTACCTCAGTGAAGAGTAAACTGAGGCCCAACCGAAAGCCACAGTAGAGCATCTTCCATCTGGAAAGATGAAAGTTGACCGGAATACATCCAGTTAGTTAACAAGATTAAAAAAGGGGACCTCTCCATTAGTTGGTTAAGTCAGACAATGAACCATCGTAGGTGACTTAATAAATGACTAGATCCAACTTTATGAAACAGCAGGAAAAAAGAGGAGGGTAAACCACCGCAAGTGGCCTGCAGAGCCACATAATCCTGCATCAGGCTATTAAAAGGGTTAAATGAAGAACAGTGGTTAGCTAAGAATATTAAAGAAAATGGAGGAACTGGAAGCGACCCACGATCTCTTCATCGGATGGTTAATAAAGTTAAAAGAAGAAGAGGGCCACCACAGGCGGTCTAGTAAAGGACAGAAACAGATAATGAGTTATCGCAGATGACTTAAATGAGTGGCGAAGCGCAACTGGGAAAGAAAATAAAGGAAGGTAGCCATGACTGTAAGCCTGGAGAGTCAAACAACGACTCTCCAACACGCTATTAGGAAGGCTAGAACAAGAAGAGGTCCACTGCAGATGGCCTGAAAAGATGATGCTTAATCACTTATATTGAGATAGCTAAGAAGGTTAATAGAAGAAGAAGACCGATCCCAAATCAGTTGTTAAGAAAGTTAGAAAAGGAATAGGATCATCATCATTCTGATGGAGGACCAAGCCAGAAAATGAGCCACCATAGATATAGTCTGGTGAAAGATGAAATCCGACTACAGACCACAAGTGATCAGGGAAGGTAAAACGTGATCCTCCTACTAGAAGAGTGAAGGGTGGCGTCAGATTTGTAAAAACAAATAAATATGCTGCTGCCAAAGCCAATATTGTTTTAAGATAAAGACAAACAAAAGAAACTCCATAGTTCTTGACAAAAACAAAAAGAAGTCTTATACTTGCAGCTTTTTACGTAAGAAAAATTATCGATATTATGTGAAGGTCTGCTTTTTATGTAGCCCGGATTTAATCTATAACATAATGTCTGAATAAGGTTTAAAAGCAAGTGCTGCTCTTGTAAGGGGCTGAATAATTATATGAAGCTTTTAAATTCAAAAAGTTTATTGAAACAAATGGTTTTAAATAAAAATGTTTTGTGTAATCTTTTAGTTGATTTTCTGAGTATTCTGTCTGTTGCAATTGTTCTAAATCCTTGAAATTCGTTGAAATATTAACAAACAGTACAACTATTTCAACCTGCCAACTTATAATCTTGATAGAAATTCCTGGATTTTAAAATTATGAAAACTATAATTTTGGAAACATTTAATATTTTCTGTAATAAAAAAGATTACATGAAAAATTTTAGTTTTGCTTTGAAAAATCTTGAAATCATTTTCAAATTTAAATTATTAATTGAAAAAATTAAATATCGAACTGTAATAATTAAATGGAAGATTTATCTTTTAATATTAAATATCAAAGGTCGAAATTTTGAAATAAACAAATCTTCAAGTGTAAATAAAAAATTTGCTTAATTCCGATTTTTCCTTTTTAAGTCTACACAACTTAAATTTGAGGTTTTATTAAATTTTTAAGATTTCGACCGAAAGCATGAATTACATATAATAAATTAATTAGAAAAGCCACAGTAATTTATTTAAATAATTTAAAGAAACAAGAACTCTGTAAATCTCAGAAAAACCTAATAAATTTCCAAACAATTAATTAAATTGATAAGACTTAATAAACTAACCTAATAAAGTTTGAACAAATTCAATAAAAACTAAAAACCTCTAAACTACTCAAGAGTTTGGAAAGAGTAAAACATTAATTCTAAATCATTTAAATGGTTACTTACTAATTACGATATAACAAATTATAGCTAAATCCTTCAGTTAATACTAATTTATTGCTAAAGTTGGATTAAATAATTAATTATAACTGTTTTTTATAGAATAATTATGAAATTTCTATTATTGCCTATGAATAGTGCTGAAAATTTATATGATTCATCATACAAAGCTCAACTTAAAAATAAAGCTTTAAATCATGAATTTGAAGTTTGCTTTGTAAAATTTAGACTTCTCGAATTCGAATAACCAAAGATATGCAACAATAACTTCATTGTTCTGAATGTTCATTTGAGAATTAAATAATCAAGTTGTTCACGCTTTTAAAAATTCAAACAAATGAATAACGTATTACGCTTTAAAAGTTGAAGAGAATCCTGGAGAATTACTAAATTATTTTTTTGCTTAGTTGGATTCTATTTTCTCCAAAGATCTCTTTCAATAACAGAAAAGCAAGAAAATAATGAAAAAGCTCAAGTGCGTACTGCTTTCACTCACTTGTATGTATACAAAAGAAACAAGAACAGACAACAAACAGTTTTCCCCCTGGTAACTCGTTCTTAACAAAAATCGAACAAGCGCGAGAATGGTTTAGTCCCTTTGGCAAATACCTCTCAAAGATTCATTCCAGTGTAATAAGTCCAGCTAAAAAGAGCCTCGGACCTGTGATTATTTTCACACCCAATCAAGCAGCCATGTTTGGTAGTCAGCCAGGACCGTATAGTGGTTTTTAAGTCGGGCAGACATATTTTCGTCTCGCCATTGTCCGACATACCCATTATTATCCCACCTGTCAGATATATACGGGCCCACAAAAGCAACTCATCCGTCATGAAGTGACCAATGGAAAGCACGCGAAATCCGTGCCAGCCAATAGGGAACTCTAGTGCGCGTGGGTTCCGTCACGGTTACGGTAATAACTTGAAACAATGCCCAGAGGAATGCTACAATTTGTGTGGGTTTACTTTTAATGTACGCTACGTAAGAACAAACTAAATTTACCCGGGACAGCAGCGTTGTTGGAAGGGAGAACAGTATGCATGTTTACTGATTTATGATCACCTACTAATTTTTTTTTTGTTGTTAAAACGTTGTTTTTCCTCTTTGTAACTGATCTTAACGATGAAAATAAATAGAATGGAAAAATGTAGCATTAAAAATTGCGATGTGATTCAGAGATTATTTGTAAAAAAGTGAAATTTTTCAAGAAGCTTTATAAAGAGTTGGTTGGCAACAGAAACATAAACGATAACTTTTTAGGATTTTTTTCTTTTCTTTTTTGAAACCATACTGATTGATCCGTACTAATAGCTGAACATTTATAAAAAAATGAAATCTTCAAAAATTTAATATTTAAGAAATGAAAAACTGTTTTAAATATAAACCGAAGATGTCAAAAAAATATTCTTTTTATAATTTTTATCCATTTCAATTGTTTGCGTGGAAAAATGAATGATTTTAAGTATAATTCAAAGTTAAAGCTGCTAAAAATATATAAATTGTTAAGAAACTGAAATATAATATGTAGCGGATCAATATCTATTGGCCATCTGCATGTTGAGCGATGGCAAAAGTTGACGTCTGTCAAAAATCGCACGCTCCTTTAACTTTAAAGCATTTATTCTCTGGTTACATAAGAAAACAGTCTATTTTTTAATATTTTCTGACTTTAAATATATCTGACATTGTAAACAATTAAATGCGGCAATTTTTAAAGTGAATTTGCGTCTTTCTTGTATTTTCAAAGAATTCTTGCACTTTGTTTATTCATATGGTGAGCAATATTTTCGAGATAATTCTTTCTTTCTAATTACATTTTAGAATTTACTCGATAACAAATGAAGCTTATGTAAATTTTAATCTTGTTTCAATACTGAACATATAAAATGGAGTTCCTCAGGTTTAAAATTTAGGACCAATACCATTACTAACCATGATGATTTTTTACATAAAAATATTTAAAGTTCTAGATTTTATAATATATACTTCAGACCGATCGCTCTGCACTTCTTTGTTACCAGAAGGTATCATTACGTAGAAAGTCCAAAAAACCATACCTCTGCGAATCAAGATTTGATGTAATGCAAAGAATTGAATTTTGGAATCAGTAAAAGTGGTCAATCGTACATGAAATTTCAATTGTTTTTTGGCTTGGTTACTGATTGATCTACATCTTTTATTGCAATTTCTAATCCGCGCCATAGTAGAAGCAAACACTTGGTTGGCGCCATCTTAAATGCTAAACATATGAGGAGAATTTGAACATTCTTTTGCGCGATTCTGGCAGGCTTCTGCCATCTTCTAATTGCAAGTTTTTGCTAAAACATTAGATGTTTTATTCATCATAATTCAAAAAGTTCTCCTGATCAAAGTTCTAAATGAAAACATGCACATTATAGGAGATTTCAAGCTTAAATAACCTAAGCAACCGTTTCCATCTTTACTTAGGAGTTTTCAAGGTATTCATCTTTAAAACGTGATAAAATATGCCTTACTAGATTCCTTCTACTTGTAATATCATGAATTGGATATTATGAGACAAATAACGTCTGCAAATTGCTGTTTGGTATAATCGGTATTAAAATTGAATTTTATGTTATCCCAATAGCAGATGAAGAATCATCAGCAATCAAAAGTCAAAATCTTTTGATAAAAAAGGCAAAGCAACAATAGTTTAGGTAATTTCAGCAAACTGAAGTAGTAACTACAGCTTTACATTGCAGAAACTTATTAAAATGCGTCAAGCACGACCATTATTGTAAATATAAGGAGTTGTCTAATGTCAACATCTTGGACCTGTATAGTTAAATGCTATAAGAATAAAATTATCTATACCTATAACAAAGTTACATGCATCAGCATTCATTTATTTTTTAAAAGTAAGATATTATCAGTTATAAAGAAATTTTATTATTAGCTATACAGTTACAGAAAAAATTAATTTCTAAATAATAAAAAGTTAGGCAATGATCAAAATAAAAGAGATATAAAGAAAAACGTGAAGGTTTCTATTTCCCTAATGGCAAATGTAAATTCGGGACTCTTGATAAATCAAAACTCGATACAAAGAAAACAACCAAACAACAAAGTCGACAAAAGGGCTCTCGACAATCACTCTGTGTGTGTGTGTTGCATATTTTACATCGACTACTACCCGATCTGCATTCAGGTCACCTTGTTGACTTGCTCTTTTGAAGCCGCGGACTACACAGAAAATGAACACAAAAGGGGATTCTGAATAGATTCTACGCTTCGGAAAGAGAACAACTCCCGGACAAGTTAAATTAAACATACAGATTCAGGATACATAATAAATTGAACAAAATAGGAATAATGAAAAAGTCTTCCTCTTCTCTCTACTATATGCATATATAAATAACGATTGGAAGTTTTCCCTGTAATTTTCATTCGATTTTTTTTTAATTTTACAAACTGAAAACCACTCGTAACAATTTTGAATCTTCTTCCAAATAACCAATGCAATGTAAGTACAAGAGAGAAAAATGTTTATAAATATTCAAAGATATTTATGTTCACATAAAAATTTCCAAAATTACCCAGTTATACCTCAACGGAAATCGTTTTTATTACTTGGGGTTCATTATGTGTACGCTTTTAGTGGTAACCGTTTGATGTTCTGTTAATTGTAAATTGTAATGACGCCATTAATTTCACTTCAACTGACAGAAAGATGTTACAGTAAAGAAAACTTCAATCCGACATTATAAAACAAGCATTCCTCATGTATTAGTACTAATATTTCTTTTTGTATAACAAAAAATATGATGGCACCTTGTTAGATTGTAAAATGAGATATGAGGTAATTAAAATCATAAAAACGCACAAAATCATCTTTGAAAGTATTAGAATTGATGTTTCCGGATTAAGATTGATCCACAAAAACTGTCTTACCTTATTGGGTTCTTGCTGATGCTGTTGTTGTAACTGTTGCTGTTGCTGTTGAGATAACAGTTGCTCCCTCACCATTTGTAACTGAAGAATCATCTCGGAAAGTCTTCGTTCCTTTTCCAAAATGTTATCTCCAGAAAGTGCCTGCTGTAAAGCTGCTGCGCTTTCCACATCCCTGGAGAAAAAAAAGAAAAAAAATGAATTTCTCACAGGACACAATAATTATGTTATCTTTAATCTACATTTAGTGCAGGGAGAATTCTGCTTGTTTTACAATGTTGAAGACGTATAGGAAACATAAAGATGTTACACAAATGTAAAAAGAAAAAATGTATTGTTCGCGTTTTGAATAAAAGATTAAAAGCGATAGCGGTTTGCTTTGTCCCTTTTATACAATCGCGTTGGTGCATCTCTCTGGGTTAATAATTTTCTATTATTTTTCGCCTCCCTTATACCTCTATCTTTAATCTCTTATCGTAGATGTTTTTGTGTCAATCAGTGTATGTTTGTTTTAATTCATCTCTTTTCAGTTTTGCTCGATGTTTTATGAAAATTTAAAAATATATACCTTGTTACCAAAGAGAATTTCAATAAAAATTTTTTCAATCAAATTTTCTGAAGTGACATTAACCAGATAAATTATAATTTTCATTACTAAAAGTTTTATTGTGTGAACGAGTTAGTTGATTTTCTCATAAACCTAGACGTAATGAATACTGAAATACAAGAATCGCTAGAAACAATAACTGTGAATTAATTATTCATATTTGTTGCATTCATAGAAGTTAAAGTGTTTAAAGATCGTAAATACCATATTTATAAATTATAAATAAACTCGATTAATCTTTGCCTTTGAATACATAACAATCGATACTTGCTTATTATAGATATAACTTGTAATTTGCAACTTATAATCAAATTAGGATTGAAGGTTAACGTTTTCTTAATTTTTTTTCACTGTTTTCTAAAGCTAACTCTTCAGCGTTCTTGCTCTCTTTGGCTTGTTCAACCCACAGCCATTACGTTATCTACTCAGGTAGATTATCAACAGAGGCCAATTATCACATCAGCAGTGGTCCACAACTTGAACCTTGTGATCAACCTAACGCAATTCTACCCTCCATTACATCACTGCTACAAAATCAACAAGAGTCTTCAATATCGTATAACAAATCAAATCATATAAATAATTAAAAAGCCATACTGAAGACGTGTTTGATGCTTAGATGGTTTAAGATTCTGCCAAGACACTTTGAACATCACACAAACAGTTCTTGGCCGACCCTGCCAAAAATCATAATAATACCCCAAAGGAGCCCCGAGTAATTCTATTTTAGAACACTAACGATCCAAAACAAAACAAAACAAGAAAGTGGTCTAATTTGCAAGTGTGTTCGCTCTTGCAAGAGCAGATACAGCCCGAAAGACTAAAGGTGCAGGTTCAGATGAACCATGAATCTGATAAGAAGGTTGTTTAAAAGTTCTAAAAATAAGACATGCTCGTCTACAAACTGATCTTTTGTCTCTGGAAATTCCTTACTATCTTTGCTTTTTTCATTTTTCAAACGCATTGATAAGATTTTTTTTTGTTATTCGTCCATAGCACATTTCATGATTTAAATTGCCATCTCAGTTCTTTATTTCGCTCTATTATTTAACTACTCATGTTGTTCTTGTGAAATAGATCATTATGGACAGGGCAATTTAGAATTCGTTTACTACACAAATCCGCATGCCTAAATATACTAGAATTACTAAGTATTTAGTTTTCTTATCTTGTCTTCTATGGTAAGTTTCCTCTTTGAATGATAACTGGTTCAAAATAACTTTTCCTACCATTTGATCACAATTTTGTTTTCTTTATATACCTCTTTGAGAACAGTAGATTTTTCTTATTAAACAAACCTCTATGTGGGTCTGCATTTTTTGATCTTTTGTGTACTTTTGAACGTCTTCACAAGGAACACCAATTAGCTATTTTTACTTCTTACCGTTATCATTATTATATTCAATGTTACTTCTACAGTAGTTTTAACCTGATATTCAAGTTTCTTTAATTATGCTGGTATACAAGCAAACCACACTGAACGAGCTCAAGAAAATAAGCAAATCAATGTTATATTCCGGGTTGTTTCAAGACTTGGGTTTTTCTTTGGTAGTAACGGTAAAATAAATTTGGCGTTTGAGGGTATCACTACATGCTTGACTAAGGTGGTTCTCGCTTTGAGTTGTATAGTTGTAGAAAGAAAATGCCAATTTTTGTGGCAACCTGGGGGCAGTGCGGCAGTGTTGTGTTGTGGTAGCGAGTGAAGTATTCGAGACACTAGTGCGATGCAAACGGCGATGGAGAAGGCGCTGTAGTTCTGATACTTGTCTTTGCCACTAAAAGCTTAGTGAGAACAGTCTGTCCGGAGATTAATTCTTGAATCTCTCGAATACAACCGTAGCGAGAGGATCGTTAATTATGTCGCTTGGTAACTTTGCGAAAACAAAATGAGTAAGATCCCCCTTCGGTTACACACTTCTTCGGAAGAGAAGAAGCGTTTGCGGGAGATGATCTTTTATGCAGATCGTCCTTTTCTTCTATCGAAGTCTGGAGATTCAATGTGGCAGAGAGGTAGCAAAAATTGAAAATTGGTTATTGATTGGATGAAAGTTTTATTGGTATGTAACAACTGAACGATGTTCAGGAAATGCTTCGGTTCGTCGGTTCATCTCGGCATACGTGTGAAAGTAATGGAAGCTAGAGGTATCAATTACATAGTTTCAAGCGAACGTTTTCAAGGTCGAATCTGACAGCTTGATGTCGTGGCACTGAAAGATGAATAAAAGGAACGAAAGACAGATAGTTGCACGAACGAAAATTGTAACTACGTCGCTCGGTAGCCTTGCGAAAACAAAATGAGTAAGGTCCCTCTCGGTTACACACTTCTTCGGAAGAAGAAGCGTTTGAGAGAGATGATCTTTTATGCAGATCGTCCTTTTCTTCTGTCGAAGTCTGGAGATTCAACGTGACAGAGAAGTAGCAAAAATTGCGAATTGGTTATTGATTAGATGAAAGTTTTATTGGTATGTAACAACTGAGCGATGTTCAGGAAATGCTTCGGTTCGTCGGTTTATCTCAGCATGCGGGTGAAAGTAATGGAAGCTAGAGGCATTAATTACATAGTTTCAAGCGAACGTTTTCAGGGTCAAATATGACTGCTTCATGGTGTGGCAGTGAAAGATAAATAGAAGGAACGAAAGAATAAATCCTTAGAGAAAGTCAACATGTACACGCGATTTAGCAGCAGACAGATAGTTGCACGAGCGAAAAGGGCAAGGATCTGAAGCCCCTCGTATTTAACCTTCTCGAAAGTCTGATCGAGCCCACTTGCTCCCACTCATCACAGTGATCCCATCAACATCACGGATGATTCAATCATTATGTCTGGACTTTGAGCTTTTCTGTTGATGATATTATTCTTCTTCAATTAGAAGCTTTGAAAACAAAGCAAATCAAAAAACAAATGGAGTGTTTTTGTGAGTGTTCAGTTTCAATAAAGAAGGTTGCAAGCAGGCGATTCAATTTTTTTTTAAGTTTTCTCAGAAAAAGCTTCGAAAAGTTTCTAAAATGGGAAATGTATTTGTCCAAATTTGCACCTGACTAGCTCGCGTACGTTACTTAAG
The DNA here is from genome assembly GCA_011009095.1 of Ignelater luminosus. NCBI lineage: Eukaryota > Metazoa > Arthropoda > Insecta > Coleoptera > Elateridae > Ignelater > Ignelater luminosus. The sequence continues at coordinate 178,625 of VTPC01089975.1, forward strand.
AAGTGAAATAAAATTGAAGCATTCCTCTACAGAGCGCATTCTTTTTCGTTTAAAGTCTTTCCGAAGCTAGATTTGGTTACGCATAATATACGATAGTAGATATACTAATGGTTCATGAAAAAAAGAATAAAATTCACTTGTGCGTGTCACAAAAGAGTTTTGGTGTTAGAGACTTCCAAAACAAAAGAAATTTCCTGAGAAGATCAGTCCTAATGGCAGTTCGTAATTATCAAAAGACATAGGTGACTGTCTCAGACTTCCGGATGGACATGAAACTTCAAAGAAAAGTTTTCTTTCTAACATGGAATATCTTTAAGGTATTACGTAAGTCTATTCAAACTAGACAAGATCTTTCTGTTCTGAACTCAATGGTAACAAAGAAACAAACATCAAAAAATGCGTAAGTCTTTGAACACCGTTTGGATCTGAAATGATTATCAAAATGACGCCAATTTTGCTCATCATCTATGAATCAACAGGCGCATTCCTTTTCGTTTGAAGCCTTTCCGAAGCTGTATTTGTTACGCATAATACAGATATCAGAATGGTTCGTTAAAAAAGGAATAAAACTCACTTGTGCGTGTCACAAGAGAGTTTTGGTGTTAGACAGTTCCAAAACAAAAGAGATTTCTTGGGAAGATCAGTCCTAATAGCAGTTCGTGATTGGCAAAAGACATAGGTGACTCTCTCAGACATCCAGATAGACATGAAACTTCAGAGGAAAGTTTTCTTTTTAATATGGGATATCTTTAAGCTATTACGTAAGTCTATTCAAATTCGACAAGATCTTTCTGTTCTGAACTCAGTGGTAACAAAGAAACAAATATCAAAACATGCGTAAATCTTTGAACACCGTTTGGATCTGAATTGATTATCAAGATGACACCAATTTTGCTCATCATCTATGAGTCAATAGGCGGTATAGTTTTCAGTTGGGAAGAGCAAACTCGTTGATCTGAAGCTTTTCAGGAAATTTTCAACTTGAACTGTTCGTATCACGAAAAAACTGAAAAAGGTTAGAAATCACCATTTTGTTGTTTTAGACAGTAACTTAAATTGAAAGATCTGTAATGGTTTCTGCAACGATCTTCTGTACTACATAAAATTGTCAAACACATCAGGACATTCTTTTACAACTGACATTTATTTCGGTATTAATTACAAAAAAATGAGAACCGAGTCTTCACTTAGTTGATGTTCGCTCTACATGTTGCTTCTTAAACTTGTTCACATCTATGTTTTGCTTATTATAATGCTTTTGGTTTTGCGAAGCAAAACTTTTAAAAAAATTTTAGTTTAACACATCTTCAAGCATACAAATATGAACATTTCCTGCAAAAACAATTTAAAGTGTTGAGCAGAAGTGTTTGATGATTTTCCCTAATGGTCATTACCTAATTGAGGTTGTATTTACTAAGGTTTGCGTAATTTCAGATGTCCTGTTTCCTTAACCTTTCTAGTTTGATAAGTGAAGCAATTGAAATACATGCATTATTCCTTTTTCTAATGTGACTTAAACCTTTTGTTTCTTACTAGATTTTATGAGAAAGTTATAACCAAATCTAATAGGTGGATGTTGTTTGTTTTTTAAAATTAACTGTGTTATAAAATTTGAACAGAAGCATCTTATGGAAAAACTGTTAATTCAGGTTTTATGCCGTACAATTTGGCAAAGTTTTACTGTAAACATACATTGTTTTCATTACATTAATAAAGGAAACAACCCAAACCACTTTTTCAGCTAAACGTCACACATGATCTAACACACGAAAATTGAAAATCCGTAGCGTGAAATTTCCAAATCTCGTTACGTCATGTTTATTTCCGTTTTGGTAAATACAATTTGTCTCCTACCGCTTTATAGAAAGAAACAAAAACTAATAATCAACATCGAATTTGGTTTTAATATTCAAATAAAGTTATTGAATAACTTTACTTCTTTAAAGTTTGAATCGAAGAAAGTAGCTGTCTTGCTGCTGTATTATGCAAAAGCTTGACCTGACTGGGACTACCCTATACGTCTGGCGCTAAGACTACCCCTTTTGCATTCTGCAACATAGACACGTAAACCGCTGCCCGCGTCTTATATGTCGAGTCGATGCAATTTGTGTCTAATGTGTAATGCATTTTCAGTATCGAATTACGTCAGGGAAGTGTTCAATATCAATATCGTTATTTATTTATTTATTTATTGTTATTACTAGTGATATCTCATAGTCTTTACAAAAAAAAGGAAAAACTCTACTGTACTTTATTTTATCTAAAGCGGATGAAAAATGTCTCTATTATTTTATTATAAGCACAAAAGCAGTTATTGTTTTTTTAGAGACTTTGTTCTTATATTAATTGTGACCCTAGAAGCTTTAAGAATGAGAGGTTATTTTTAATATTACAAAGACTTACAACTAAACAAAAGATAACTTTGAAGTTATCTTAGTACATAATGGGATGATGATGATATTTGTTACGCTAGTTGCATAGATCCATTGTACAATTCCGTAAATTACGCGTTATTATTATTATAATTTCTTAATGAACGACTTTGTTTGATAAAATGCGAAAAAGAAAACATTCAACGCGTGTAGAAGATTTTAAATTGAAAGCGAAAAAATAGAAAAAAAAACTGGAAAGAATTGGGTTAATCGGATCTGTAGTTATCTAACCGCTAAAGGGTTGTTAGGTCAAGGCAAAACTGATGATACTAGAGAATCGAATGCAGCAATAAATGAAATATTTTGGTTTTAGATGATAAAAGAATAATAATTTTACTCACGAATTGTGTATAGAGTTAGGCGTCGATGACGGCGTCGGTCGTTTATGTTCTTCTTTAATCGTACTGTTGTTCATTTTAGATGTCAACCTTTTCAGCACATCGTCCATAGAACGTTTTACAGAATGTGAGGAACTATTGTTATTGTGCAAACTACTGTTATTATTATTATAATGGATACTCGTTTTAATATCGGATGATGGTGAACTACATTCTGACGAATTTCTTCGTCTATTTTCTGATTCTTGCCTGAGTTGGTCGTTGTGTAGGGCCATAGCGGAAATGGACCCAGGAACTAGTAAATTACTATTAGGGGCGTCCGAATACACCATTCTTTGTTTTTTATTTGGGGGAGATCTGTCTTCTTCTATACCGTCGTCGACTTCGCTTCCAGATGCGGACGCCGATGAGGATTCCGATAACTTATAAAACGACGTTGAATTACTGACCATGGTAGTGGGATCTTCCTCACCGAGATCACTAAGATTGTTACTACTAGTTTCGTCCAAGTCCGTAAGGCCACCCCCGTCGCTTCCACCTCCAACTATCGTCGGTGGTAGAGGAGCTGCTTCTTCAACACCGGATCCGCCTTCTTGAAGTTTAGTCGGCGGAGATTTCCTCTTCGAAGACATGTTTCTGTAACAAATTGTATCGATTAGAATCGTTGTAATTAGAGAGGTGACTTATTCGATAAAAGCTTAGACGGAACATTCATTACCTATACGTGATCTAATCACGTCCAAAGGAATTGAATGTGCGGTACTTCCTAATTTCCGTCTCACAAATAACTCAAATCGCGTTAGAATATTACAGTTAACCAACCATTAACTTCACTAACCGTCTAAATAATGATTTTATCAGAATCCTGCAATATTTGTGCCTCATAGCTGATTAAGACTATAGAAAAACAACAAAAGTGAACAGGTCATAAAATTATAATTGACCTAAATTTAAAAAGGACCTTTTCATGCCCGGGTCACATGAAATAATGTGTTCATCTTTGGTTGAATATCGCTCAGCTTTCGTTCCGAGATTTGCGAATAATAATGTAAATTTAATTATCTTTATAAATTATGGCCCCTGATAACATTATATCATTGTTTTCTTTTTCTATACGTTCTGGAGCGGATTCTGGGCGCAAAGGTCGAGAAATACGGAAGACGACTGAATTAATTATTACAAATATAATTACTGAACGAGTTGTCGCCACTTGGGTACCGTTGAACTCCCGTCTTAACTATCATCATCATAAGAGAGACCGTCGCGTATTAAATCTGCTCGTCTTGTTTGTGGATAAAAAAAGGAAAAACTGGAATTATCAACACAACACGTTAGTTATCTCCTAACAGTATAGAAATGCACCTTGTTCTTTTTATTACGTCAAACAGCTTTTTCTGTCGATTATAACTGTTTATTAGTGTTTCATATTACAAAAAAATTGTGTATATGTATCCAACAATCATGAGAATCCTAGTTCGAACTGTTCATTTTCGATGGGAATTTTTTAGAGAATGTATCGAATTTAAATTAGGCAGGAAAAAGACCAGTCTACCTTGTTATTCTGGTAGAAGATCCTAAATTTTTCTTAACGCTTTTGCCAAGTATATTATGGTGGAAGGATTCGAATACCTTTTGTAGTATTTTTAAGAACGGGTTAGTTACTACATTATTTACGTTTTTTACTATCTAAGCGATTGTGTATCATTAATTTTAAAATTAGTGTGCTCCACACAACTCGTATCTGCATATTTTTTTAATATAAATATAATGCTGTTTGACGAGTATTGAAAGAGACAAAGTTCGAGGCAACTTTTAAAATATCAAAAATAATATTTTATTTTTGACTGATTGAGTTTCTAATTTTAGAATTACACATGCTTTCTTCTATTTGATGAACAGCATTAAATTCAGATAAACAATTTAAAGATATTTCCAAGGAAAAGTGAAACTCATTTTTTCGCAAAGCTTTACTTAATAAAAATTTTGTTATTGTTCTTGATTTCAAAAACTGAAACGGTTTCTTCAATTTAATTAGACGACACATCGATGCTAAGTGATTTTGCCCTAAACACTGAACAAATTAACTTTTTTCAAATTTTCTTTAATTTTGCTCACTACAAAGCAGAGTATTAAAAGGGAGAGCCGAGATACTTTTCTTATTGGGGCAAAAGACGTAATAAATTCACTTGGTAAAGTATTTGATCCTTGCGTTTCTCTTTCCGTAACATTCAAGATAGCCTTTATAAACGCAGTGAGGTTCCTCATCAGTCAGGAAAGATAAGGACCAAATAATATACTTGGTGTTTTGGTAATACTCTAGATGATAGCAGTAGTGCAAAAATTTTGGCTTGGATTCTACGAAAGTAACACGACGGCTACAGTAGTGATGGTCATATAGTTAGGAAGAAAATCTCTCAGTTCAGTTTCGAAGTTATGTTGCAAAAACGGTGATACGTAAGTTGGCATAAATGTAAACAGAACTAGCTGGAAAAACACTATGTAGAAGTTAGACAGATAAGGATACTTTTTGCACAAAATAATCTTCCCATTTTGCAAGTTCTAGCTTCGGTTAGATTACTAAAGCAATGATCTTTATTCCGAAATGGCACACTTTCGAATTTTTCTGGCATCATATTCGCATGTCACTTCTTTCGCAAAACCTAACTTAAGTTGAGTAACAAAATATCATGTTATAAAAATCCTTCGCTTAAAAGGGAGGTGTTATATCATCAAATTTGACAAAAAAACATCTCTGTAGTAAAATTTAAAAATGTACAAAAAATCAAAAACCAAATTCTTGATAAAGCTTCAGCGAAACAAAAGAATCGCACAAATATCCGTGATTGATTCCCCTCTTCGTACTCACATTTACAGACTAGTGGATGGCGATATTGTTAACCATAACGAATCGTAGTTAGGAAAAACATCAGACACCCACCTAAGCGCGGAATAAAGCGCAAAACAACTACGTCAACAATCAACTGTTAGTGTCACGAAAGCAACCGTCGCAATCTACTACTAATCCCTAAATCATGGTTTCGCAATCATTAACTATAAACTCCGTCGCATCTGACGCTGTCAAGGTATAGAAGATAAACTGCAAACTTATTAAATAGATGAGACATGTGAGAGTCGCATTTCCAAATCACAATCACATAGCAATCCACTAAAACTAAGACCACCTAAGAAAAGTATTGATTCACCAATGGTTAAATGAGAAAAATAAAAGTTAAGAAAAGGCAAGATCTATTAGTATAATGAATAGGAAAGCAAATACAAAAGTAGACAACATTCTCATGACCATATCAACTATGGTGTGATGCAGAGACCTGTATGGGCTGAGTTTCTAAGTTGTTATTCGTTTTCTGAATTTGAATAAGATTTAGAACAGCTTGAGACTCAAGTTGTTTAGGTTTTTTGCCCAACAGAATTCTTTAGGCCAGCCCTTTGAAGCTGATAAAGTTTTTCTCATTGGTAGGATTTTGAGATTTCTCATTCTTAGTTACTTTTTTTTTAGAAAACTAAAACCTTTCGTTTAATATAAAAAGCAAGGTTGCATTCAGCTTCTATTGTTAATTCTGATACCTGCAGGTTAAAGACTTAGAAAATCTACTGTAACTAGAATACCAAATTTTTAAGTCGACCAACGCAACGTGAGGTTCATTCGTTTTGAATTTACATCGATCTAAGTCTTTCAGATTACTTAAACTTCCAAGAATCTTTTAAAAATCTTAGGAAGCGTTTTGGGCCATTCAAAACTACTCCTTCTAGATGGATATCTCAATTTGATCGGCTTTTTGGCCCAACAGGATTCTTCTTGGCAATTTAATGGTGACTTGGAGTTTTGGGTTTCTCATTATCACTTATTTTCTCTATAAGAGAACTAAAATCTTGCCGCACTCAGCCTTTGTTCTTAATGTTAACACATTGAAGATTTCAATAAAATCAGAAGTTTGTTGAAACATGCTACAGTTCTAGAAAATCTACTATGACTAAAACGTCGAATTTCTAAGCGGACCAGCCTGAGGTCTGGGTTATGTTTGAACTAGGCCCCATACGTTTCGAATCCACGTTGGGTGTTTTCAAATGTGTTAGAACCAAATTCTTATTAAAATGTTACTAAGCTTCTTAGGAGCTCTTCAAATTCATTTAGACAAATACCTTCAAACTTTCAATAAATCTCCGTAGAATGGTGTGGAAGTCTGTACCGGCCGTGTTTCTAAGCTAAGACACTACCTTACTTGTTTCTGAAGCTCGGGTTTACTTTGTGTCAGTTGGTGGTTTTAGAATGGCTTGGCACTGAAAGTTGTTTGACTTTTTGGCTCAACAGAATGTTTTCGGGATCAAGGAATCGGTCAGGGTTTCACAATAAAATAACTTTCCGGACCGATTGAGTTTCTCAGTTTCTCAGCTGACCAGCCCAAGTTCTGAGTTACTGATTCAACGAAATACCTCCGCATTCGTTTCAAATTTACATTACAGACTTTTAGACTGTCAGGAACTACTTATGTTTTTCAGATCAAACCTATTTTGGTTTTTTCTTAAAATGTTACGTAGCATCTTAGGGCCACTTTTTGGACGAATTGGGTCTTTAAACTTCCAACCCATGGAAAGTTTAAAAACCGAGATACTAGAATATAAGAGGTCAGTTATACAGGAATGCTGAGAAATACCATTCAATATCTCAATAAATGATTAGTTTCCTGTAGTTACTTCAGGGATTCAAAAGATGGCAATCTCAGTAATAATCCTGAATATCTAGAAAACATAATTGCTCTACGTCTCAATATCAAAAGCACGAAAACAGAGGTTAAAGTCTAAGTTCAGGCCAGGCCAAGCTATCATGACGATGTCTTCGGCTTTTCGGATCTGTTTTGAAATTTTTCAAGACGAGTACATACGTTGAAAGAATTGTAGAGATTGTCCTCAAGTTTTATAATAAATGTAGTCATCACAGGACTTCAGAAAAGTCAACATCATCCAAACAGCTTGACTTAAACCTAGATCAGAGGCCAAACAGCGAAATTTATTATCTTTTAATTTGATAACTTTTGGATTGGATTATTGCAAAGATTAAACTCACAAAACAAAATTTAAGAGTAGATGGCCGCTGATTTTCTCTTTTAGACTAGAGATTAGGTCTTTTTTTGTTACATGATTGAGTCCTTCAGCTCGGACATGCTAAATTTCTTGAGTAATTTGGGCTATACATCCTTTCCCTCGATTAAGTTTTTCAAAACAGTAGATTTTTTGAATCAATCGGTCAAAATTGCAAAAAGGCGGTTTCAATTCATATCAAGTTATTTCAGCTGGATCGGGTCTCAAGATATTGATTTACACATGTTTAGCAATGTCCCTTGTGAAATCAAGATGCTGACCTAAACTATCATGGCTTGTGAGGCAAAGCCAAGGCAAAAAAAGAATAGCAGCTGTAGCTTTCAAAGTTCTTTTGTTACTTAAGACATTGATTTTGAATGACCAGTTCATTATTTGTTTGATCGGTTTTGTTTGGAATGCATCGACAATTATTTTAAAGAGTTCTTTTGATTACCTTTCTGGAAATTTCGTTTTCGTTTTCATTTTTGAGATAACTTAATGCTATGCGTTTGGCCAGTACGTCGAAATAAATTAGATTGAGTTGGCACTTAGCACTTAATTGTTGCAAAAGTGGGGAATGCATTTCACATAGTATGCAAATCATCCCTAACGATTTTTCACTGAAATAGTACGATTATGCCCATAGATGTTACGTGTTGTTTATTTCTCAACATCTACTACGTATATCTTGAGTGATATCTTTTCCGTAATGGTTTTTTAATGAAATTATTACATAAAGAAAAAATTTTCGTTCATAAAACAACCTTTTAGAATCTAATTTGGTCAAAGAAAAACTCCTTTTAATTTTCACCTTAATGACATAAGGAACATTTGAATGTATAAAAAAATCGAAACCTCCCACACATTTTTCTTTGTTACATTTTCCTTACATTAACTTCCTTTAAATAGGCAGTACAACCAACAACAATAACATTAATTTTCTGGAACATTGGGTGTCCCTTTTGCGTGTATGTTTTTATTTTTCAGATCTTGATTCTTACTTAGCATATTTTTGTATTCGTAAAAATGTTTCCTGTTAACATTTCAGCATTTTTTCCTACTTTTCATATAAATTGTATGTTAGTTAAAATTTCACCTCGGTTTTATTGTTACTTTCTAGGTGGTCTAATTCAATAAAAACTTATTTAGAAAATACAAATGACTTTATTATTGTTGGAAAAATTGGCTTGGTCCTATCTATCTTGTAGAGTCTATAGGGATAAAATGAGTAAGGGTGGGTGAACAGTGTAGTAATACTCGGGTGTCTCCGACCCAAGCTGGGAATTAATTAAAAGTATAGCTTCTCTTAGCCTTAATACGTAATTATGAAAACGTACAACGAGATACTTTGCAACATCGCGTATTGTGAATTTTTAAAAGCATTTTTATTCCCTATGAATAATGCAGGAGCTTCTATCAAAAGAAGAAACGCGAATTTGTTTTATAAAGAACGATAAAGCATTTATATAACGGACTTTAATGATACTTTTTAAGAAAATATGCACTATAGAAATGGTAGTCGCCTGTTTCTGTATTGATTGAAAGACTCGAGCAATTTTAGACTCGACACAGCGGGGAAACAAATCTAATTTCTCAAATAAATATTTTCTTTACTTCATTATATTATTTCTGCTTCTGTTTGGTTTCCGCGTCGGTTTTGTAGACGTTTTCTTTCAAATTTCACCTTTATATTATTTTGCCATCTTTACAGCTGCTACGTAAATGCGATTTATTCCACAATAACGGCGAAAAGGAAATTTTAATAACCCGAATAATAATGTCAGGGCAGTTATGTCTTCAGGCAGACTTTGTTATGAGCGCCATTAATATCCCCGAAGGACTATTTGGCAAGTGCTTGATGCTTACACAAGCCTTTTCTTCCCAGATGTCCACACTTTTGTTACGTTTTGTTTTACTTTTGTCTCTGGCAATATAATTGTTGACGCTCTTGGCAGTTATTGCTTATACCGACGCGAGTTATTAACAAAATAAATATTTAAATTTTTCGCTGGAATTTTCAAACACGAATTCCTTCCAGAAGGTATTCAACAGAGTCTTTTGTCTTGTCGGAATTATTTTATATCGTACTAGAATTAGAATTTCCATATTATTTCTGTACAATAAAATCTGGTCGGGTCAAGTTGTCGTGTCCGAGGCAAAATGACTTCCTTGCAGAACAAGCGCGCTGATGACACGTATTGTGACAGTCATTATGTAAGCGTCCAGAGCTTTTATTAACTCCGTCCGTTGGGGAGAGAAACTGGAGTTCAATGGGACATGTATGTAATATGTGCACGATAGACATCGTACAAAAGGGCTCGTCTATTACGGGAGTATAATATATCATATATGAGTATATCAGATGTGAAATTGATTAGACGATTACATCAACGAGATGAATCAATTTGTTATTTTAGAGAAAAAAAATATTATTTGCATTATTAGCAGGTTATTAAACTAACTAATGCAATCGGATTAAATTAAAGCAAATTAACTGTGTAGAATTCTTAGACACAACCTGATTAACCTTACTGTCAGTTTAAAACAAATAAAAAATTATAGCAAAAACTAGTGCACATAAATATGAAAGACATGCCACAATCTGGTATAATTATGACTTCATACTATTATTATTTATATGGCACGCGCTAATGATTTAAATTACTAATTAGAATTATAGAGGTACTAAAACATTTTTAGAAATGGGTTTTAATCTCGTTAAGAATCTCAACAAAAAGTTGTCATTTGATACAGCCAAAGAGAAATATAGACAAGGTATGCCGAGAGAGAGAATATAGTAATAAGATAAATAAGATAATATAAAACGAGGTTTGTGTTCTCATAAAATTAAGGATGTTTGAACAAATGCCAAACGGGAACTGAACATAATTAAGGAAATATTGAAATTGGTAAGAATTAGATACAATATTAAGCTGGAAGATTCTTTTTGGACAGATAAAAATAAATTAAAATCCTATTTTAATCCTAAACGTGTCCACAGTTTATAATTTATATTCTGCACCTGTTAAAATTAAAATCAAGTAAAGTAAAATCCCATTACTGAAATATATCTCTTAACCACTACTTTCATTAACTGAAAAAATAAATTGACAGCGAAAGGCTCGTTAATAGTTAATTTTTAAGAAGTTAAATTTGATGGTATCTTTTAAAAAGATTTGTCAGTGACATGGTTAAGATTATTTTTGTGTTTTTGGGTTGATAAGTTTTTGAATATTTCCTATACGCATTTCACTCGCTATAGTTAATACACACATTAACCCAATTAAAACAAATCTAAAATCATTGTAAAATGTAAATATTAATAATTTTTATATCCATACATTTAATCCAATAAATGTTATTTTATTATTTAGTTATAAGATTGTACGTAAAGAATTAATTTTATTATTCCGCTTTATAACAACATTAAAATAATAATGCAATACTTTTAAATTTATTAATTTTTCCTTTTAATTTTTTGCATAATATTTCCATTGTGCACAAATAGCCGTCATGAATATGTAAATGTAAAATCAATAATTGTAAATATCATCCAACACATAAATGTACAAATTGTTACATCACAATAATAAATCTTCGTTAACATTGTTACGAAGCATTTATCAGCAAAACCCGTCATGTTTTAATTTTTTTCGATGTTTATTTAATAAAAAAGACTTCAACTACAAGTTTTCATAATTATTTTTTTACCAATCAACGTTTCTAAAGTCCAACTATAATAGCGTAATCCATTATAAACATGAACGTAACTTAATAACCTTTAAAGTATACTCATACTCGAGCAATTTGGGTGCTTCCCATTTTATTGCTTTTTTTGTCTCATCTTTTTCCAAGTTACATTACATATTTCTTTCTACTTTCTAGTATTGACTTTCTCAGGATTAAGAATTGATGATTCAGTCTTTTGAAGCAAACTCATTCGGTTTACCAAAACCTAGAGTCAGTCTATCCTGGTCTTTGGCAAATTCTAAATTTTGTGTTCAAATACCTGGGAAAAGGGCAAACATTGCTGAGAAAGTAATGTCTAGGAAACCTTACCCAAATAAGAATTAACAAAATCTTTTGGTATGATTCAAAAATTTGAATCTTTCTGAATTTCGTGTACTTCGGCTCACTTTGTTTCCTATGGTATATGACTAAGTATCTTATGAAGTTTATTTATCTCTGATTTGTCTGCATTCCGATCGTCACGCAAGGCATGCTTCGGTTTTCAGTTGATTCCTTCTGTCAAACAGTGCAACAAACATAGCAGACTCTTAAAGATGTTCTTTTCGTGATTGGTAATCCGCTTTAAGAGTAAAACGCATGTCTTACATTACTTGATAGTGGAGAAACTGTAAAAGCTTTGCAGGGCGTAGAAAATGTTGGCATGGCGTTCGTACAAGAAGATTCATTTTTTAATCGAAACGTTGGTTGTATAATCCTACAAGGAAAGTCAAGACAAAATTATTTACTGCCAAGGCTGTTAAATCATGTGTAAACTTAGTTGAAGATCTAGCAGAAGAGATCGATCTTTTCTCAAAATTATTGATTGTAGCAAAAAAGAGACAAAATAAAAATCAGGAATGCTCTATCCTTCACTGTCCTTGGCCGGCAAGATTCGTACAGGAAAAGCAGATTTAATTCTTATTTCCTTTGAAAGTACTCGGGCTAGGAGAATTTGGTTAGTTTTTCGAACAGGTAGTAGACGCCATTATATTAGGGTGCATTTATTGCATCGGCTCTTGGTGATACCACACTCTACTCGAATTCGAGTGACAAGAAGATGATGTTCAAAACTTAGATGTTTAGAATTTGCGTCGGATTTCCTTGTAATATCTCTTCTCCTTTCGGAACGCTCCAAGAAAACGATAAATGGTCTTGAATAGTTCATAGCTCTAATGTACAACCAAAACAAAGACGGTACATCGTTGACGAGTGTTTGGAAAGGCCGGAGACGTATGGGACAAAGCAACAACCTGTACCAACGCCTCTTCTGATTCATCCAGATGAGGCTGGCAAAAAGAAATGTAGCCGAAGCTTGGTTAGAATATATCTTTATTCTGAAAACAATGTTTTGTAATATTTCTTTAGAAGTTAATACTTGGGGTTTTTGGGTGAACTGCAGTCCTCCAGAAGAGACTATCCTTAGTCTATGATCAAACTTAGTTCATGAGAATATTGAAGCATTCAATCAGACATATTAGAAATAAGTGGACTTGGACGTTTTAGGCACTCGAAATGAGAAAAAACTCCATTGCATACTACTGGTTGTAAGTTTATTACAATAAATCTATTAAGAAGATTTCGACACAGACCTCCTGGGGCATCACTAAAATCAAATTCTTAGTGCGTAGTAAAGAACCAAACTGTTTACAGTTTCAAAATCAAATGTAGGCTAACTTCCAACATCTAAACAGGCTTTTCTCAACCTTTTGAGTCTGAGCAACCCGCAGTATGGAATTTCTAAAGGTCCTATTGAAATGAATGTTACATGAACCGAAAAAGGTTCTGGAATTTGACAATATTTTTGAGGAGATATTTAGTTTAAAAATCAATTTGATTTAAAAAGTTTTTAGTCTGTGCGTTATTTATTTACTGCCCTATTTCTACTCATGGTCCAAGGCATGACTAGTTAGTCAAGATAAGCATCTACAAAACAGCATTTTGAAAATGTTCAATATATCTAAAAATTCTAATTTACCTGGAAAATTTCATCTGCCCAAACGACCAACCTAAAACGCCAAATACAAGTTTCAAATCTGATTACAAGAGTCAAGAACCAGATACTACATATAATTAGAAACAATAACTAAATAGGTTCGAAAAGTCAAAAACATCTAAAGAATTCAATTTATCATTTATTAGTAGAACAATTCAAAATTGAACTGACAAGGAAGAAGTTCAAATTTTAATATAGTTTGGAATTCACAAAAATTCTCAGTTAGAACTCGCATATAATTAACATTCAATAACAAGAAATTCAAACCAATTGCCAATTTTGATCAAAAATTCAAATACCAAAAGATCCCAAATCAAATCTT